>OVBE01010893.1:0-14617 GCA_900406425.1 Iberis pinnata
TTAAACCTGGTTATCCCAAGTTATCCCAGATTGTTCTATTTCGCAAAAGTGTTCGAGAGATATCGATTTTCACATATGAAACCACAAATTTATGGGTTAATACCCTATAAGACGATTAATACATGTAATTCCACCTATGGGTGTCTAAGATTCATTAAAATATCTAAAATCAAACTCAATTACTATTTTAAATCCCTAAATTAAAGAAAGAAGAAGANAATCCCTAAATTAAAGAAAGAAGAAGAAGAAGAAGAAGAAGAAGGGGTACCAGAATGAAAGTCTTGAGGAGAGTAGAAGAATTCGAGCTGGATTGAGCAGATTTCGAAGATGGAGAAGACGAAGAACGTCGAGGTGCTGGGTTGGTTCAACGTGATCAAGGTGGGCTATGAGTTGTTGGTGGTTTGGTTCGAAACATTTATATTTTTTTTTAAAGTAAATTTGAAGGAAAAGGAGAAGGGCAAAATCGTTTCTTCATTATTTCATTAATGAAGAGGGCCACAACAGATTATTTTATCAACTTCAGATTGTTTTTAAGCCAAAGGGCCACAAGAGATGTTTAACCCGAGCTGTTCTTATTAAGCTTATAGGTGACAATCTTGTTATATTTATGATTGTGTAAAACCTGTTTGAGTTGAGTCTTTTCTAAGAAAGATCAAACAAATTAAATTTAATAAAAAATTAATTTTTTTTTTTAAAACAACGTGTGGATTCGATTATCCTCCATACATTTTCAACAACATTCAGAATTTGGATTTAGTGGAGAGGTAGGAAAGGTTCCATTAGTCCTCATATTCTTTCTTTTTCTTTCTACTTTAAGAGTTTGACGAACATTTTTTTTATTTTTTTGATAATTGTAATGTTTATATATATATATATAAATAAAGTCAGTCTTGGACTGGCTGACAAAAAAGAAAAAAAGTCAGTCTTGGACTGTCCTATCGTCAATGGTCATAAGCTCCCAATTTTGTAATCACATTAGGTGAACCCACATTTATTTTGTTACCAAATATAATTTTATCAGGAAGTCTTTTTCGAAATTTCTGCAAAATCTTTTCCCCCGACATCTTAACATTTTTTGTTTTGATGTTGTAAAGTTTTATCGTTATTTCGGTTGCGACACCTGAAGCCTTTTTTTTATAACATTCTATCAAATGTGCCTGAGGATCATAAAATATTATTATTTATTTTTCTTTTCATGTTAAGATGATTGCAGAAGTTTCTTAATGTATAAATACTATTTTAATGACATTTTCTTATCGCTTTAATATATATGAACCTAACGAAGTAGTTTAAACTTTATCTAAAAGTGAAATTACAGTCGCACAAAGCATCTCTAACCCAATTAAAAATATTATTTTAGTTTTATTTTCACACTAAAACATCTCAACTTAAATTCTAAAAGTTGCATCATTTTAGTGTGATGAGTATCATACCAAATTTGGTGCGACACTACTACAACGTTATACATTATTTAAATATTTTAATAATAGCATGATAAATATAAAATCTTAAATAACTATTAATAGTAGACTAAATTGAGAATATAATAAAATAAAAAGAAAAGATTATATGTTGTAAAATAATTTATTTAACTATATTTTTAAAAAAACTATTATTTATTTATTAAAAATATTTAATAATAAAACTTTTAGTTTATATTATAATAAATGAAAAGTATATTTTTAATATCATATTTGGTGTTCAGGTTGGAGATAAAAAATCTAATGCTTAAACTACACTAAAATAGTGTGATTTCAGCACAAAAATAGAGTTTTTGGTTAGATATGCTCTAACAAGTGACACAATTTAAACTCTGATTTGATAAGAAAACATTAAAGTTGACAACCACTATACCACTTGTTTATATTGTTTGTGTATTTTTTTCTTGTGAATTGATCTGTTTTTAATCAAAAATTTTCTCTGTTTTATGTTGATTTTTTTCCCTTTCATTGTTTCTACATCGTTTCTCTTCTAAGGAGTATGTATTTCGATAATCAAATCCTCATTATTTGTTGGTTTCTTTATGTTATTTCACAACGGTCTCGTTCCGGTGAAGAAAATGCACTCTTTTAACGTCTTTTATCTGGTTTTTGTCCATTGCGTTTGATGCACAATGATTTTTTTGTTTCTAAGTAATATTCGATGTCTCTCAATTTTTCGAACTTTCCACTAAAAATTGAAATTTTGGCCAGTTGACATTTTAAAAGAGATATGGGGGAATCAGTGACTTAAAGAAACATGATAAATATGCACCGATTGTTGGTCTTGATAGAAATTACGTCATGGAAGTGTTCAACAACATAGTCGTCGCAAAGTCATAGTTTTTTTCCAACAACATTTAATTTTTTCTTATCAATCAAAGTAATGCTGTATTTTAGAGTTCCATCTATAAGATGATAGCTAAGAAAAATGTATGGAAGATGGACATAACATTTTCTTTCCATTATCCGATAAGTTTTTGGTAAAGAAAGTTTGGTTAATCTTCACTTAAAGCTTCGTCTTTTGGCGGCTCAGTTCCTCCGTTTTGATAAGAGTAATGGTCTCATTATTTCATTTTGGTTCGATAATTGGTCCCCTCTCGGGCCTTTGTTTGCGCTTATGGAGATACAAGTATTCAAGAACTCGGGATTCAGCGATATGCGAAGGTTGCAGAGGCTACCAATGCTACTCAATGGCTTCTTCGACGTCCACATCTTGCCAGCATTCAACCTTATTATGACCAGATTGCATGCCTACCGTTACCATCACTTCTTGCTCGCCCTGACATTCCTCTTTGGCGACATGCCAATGACAACTACAAATCTCACTTCGCTGCAACAACAACATGGTCGAAACTAAGTCCTTCTTACCCAAAGAAGATTTGGTCATCTACTATTTGGTTCTCGCAATCTATTCTGCGGTATTCTTTTATATCTTGGTTTGTTGTGCTTGACAGGTTGACAACGAGACAATGTATACGAAAATTGGGTGCTAACCATGTGTATCCACCGATGACTCAAGTCTTATCCATTCTACCACCTAATCTTGTGCTTGCTCTTGCTCAGTTTTCACTACAAGCAAGCTTCAACAAAAATGACCGGAGGGGCTGAGGGATTTTCATCCGTCAGGATTTTCTGATGGATTCTTCTCTGTCAGCTAAATTCCTGACGGATGTATATCCATCAGTAAAATCCTTACGGATTTACTGACAGACTTATCCGTCATATTATCCGTCAGGAAATTTTCCTGACAACATATCTATTAATATAACTGTTGCCATTGGTTATGTTCGTATTTCCTGACGGATAATCTGTCAGGATTCCGTCACAAAAACACCTATAAAACAAGAACACTCCACCTTTCTTATTCACACATTCAACACATATATTTTACAAAAAATGTCTACTCCTCCTGATTTTCGATCATGGAAGGATGGTGAAAAAATGGATCCAAATACAAACCTTTTGAACGACGAGTATTCGCGTGATGTTATGGAATTCATGGAATTAGCATGTCAACAACCTCAAGCACAACACAGTCGTAAGTTTATATGTCCATGCTTTGTTTGTCAGAATTCTCATAATATTAGGATATATATGGTTTGGAATCACTTGTATATGAATGGTTTTATGCCGAGTTATAAGATTTGGTATTTACATGGCGAACGACATGATATTGTTGCTAGTAGTAGTGGTAGCGAACGACCTGATCTTGTTGCTAGTACTAGCTGTAGCGAACGATTGGCCGATAGGATAGAGAAACTTTGAACATATTTAGATTATGGGGCACCTATGGTTCAAATGGTTAATGAGGTTTATAGAGAAAATATAGAGACGGCTCAGTTTCGTATGAAGAACCAAATTTAGAAGCACGACAGTTTTTTGAATTTTTAGACGCAGTGAATCAGCCATTATATAGTGGATGTAGAGATGGTCATTGGCCTTTATCATCTGCTAGTAGGTTTATGAGTATAAAGACATATTATAACTTGCTTGAGGATGCAGTTGACGCAACAGCCAATTTTGTGAGAGATATCTTGCCAGAGGATAACAATGCTCCAGGTTCATATTACGAGATTTAGAAACTTGTGTCAGGGCTTGGATTGTCGTATCAGATTATATACGTGTGCATTGATAATCGTATGATCTACTGGAGACGCGACGACACCCGAACGAGTTGTCGATATTGTCGCCAACCAAGGTATAAGGATATATGCGGTAGAGTTTCAGTGCCTTACAAGAGGATGTGGTATTTGCCACTAACAGATATGTTGAAGAGGTTGTATCAGTCTAAGAGAATAACTGCAGCAATGAGATGTCATGATGAGCATATATTCGATGCAGAGATTACACATCCTTATGATGCAGAAGTTTGGCGGTATTTTCAGTCTACTTATCCATATTTTGCATGCAAGACAAGAAATGTTTATCTCGGATTAAGTACAGATGGATTCAGCCTATTTGGAAAGCATGGTAGAAACTATTCTCTGTGGCTGGTCATCGTTACACCTTACAATTTCCCCCCATATTTGTGTATGAACCGAGAGTTTCTATTTCTCTTTGTTCTTATACCAGGGCCAAAACATCTGAAACGAGCGCTTGACATGTTTTTGCAAACCACTGATACATGAGTTGAAAAACATTATGGAAACAAGGGGAACATGTGTATGACGTGTTTTTACAACAAAATTTTAGGGTGCGCGCGGTTCTTATGTGGACTATAAGCGATTCCTGAGCGTATGACGTGTTTTCAGGGTGGACAACTCGCGAGAAACTAGCATGTCCATGTTATGTCGATAACACTGATTCCTTCCAACTGAGTAATGGAAGAAAAACATGCTGGTTTGTTTATCACCAAAGGTTTTTTCCCCTGAGTCATCCATATCGTCGATTAACTACATTATTTACGAAGAAAAGATGTGTTAACGGTCAACCACCTGAATTAGATGGCACATATCTATTAGGACAAATGGAAGATTATGATGTTGTTATGACGAATGATGCAAATGTTGGTGGGAATGGACACGTCAATGTTGAGTATGCATGTATAAATCATATTGGACACAAGAAAAGCATATTCAGGGATTTGTCTTATTGGAAAACATATTTGTTGAGGCATAACATAGTTGTGATGCATGTGGAGAAGAACTTTTTTGACAACATAATGAACACATTTCTAAATATCCAAGGGAAGACAAAAGATAATTTGAAATCCAGATTAGACTTGCCGGATATTTGTTCTCGTCCTAAGTTTCACATCAATGCTGATGGAAGTTGTCCAGCATTTAGATTATCAAAGATGCAAAGGCTGAGTTCTTCGACTGGATTATTCATAGGGTCAAACTTCCCGATGGGTACGCTTCTAATATGGGGAATTGTGTTGATATCGGCGAAGGAAAGTTTATTGGAATGAAGAGTCATGATTTTCATGTAGTGATTCAACGCCTTCTTCCATTTGCATTTGATAATCTCATGCCAAAAGATGTTCACGAAGCCATTGCAGGTATTAATGTAGTAATTTGTGTACAATTTACTTTAATGTTTTAATCATTGATCACTTACATGTTTTCATTGCATTAACAGGGGTTGGAGCTTTATTCCATGATCTTAGCAAGATGACACTACATGTTGATGGTATTTCGACATTACAGGCGAACATACTAATGATCCTTTGCGACTTGGATTATATTTTCCCACCATCTTTCTTAGACGTCATGGAACATCTCACGATTCACCTTCCACGTAAAGCATCACTTGGTGGACCGGTCCAATATCGGTGGATGTACCCCTTTGAGAGGTACATGTTCCACTTGAAAAAAGGTGAAAATCTAAGCAGATTTGGGGGTTTTATTGTGGCACAAAGCATCAATGAAGAAGATGCAAATTTTGCATATTATTATTTTCCAAGATATGTTTGACAAAAAGTCGTAGAACAAGTCGACATGACGACGGTGGAGAACATTCCATGTACCCATCTTATATTCCAAGCATGTTTCGACAATTTGGACGACTTAGCGGGAAGGATAAGAGTCGCCGACTTACATCTGAGGAGTGGAACCATTTACATATGTATATCCTTACTAATTGTGAGGATATGCTCGAATATGAAATGTACAAGTTTAATACTTTGAACATCTTGAACTTATTATTATTATATATAGCTTATATAACTTGTGATTTTTCTAATTTTGTAAGTTATACAAGGCAGTTGAGGCTCTAAAATAAGAAAAGTTCATTAAGTGGCTGCAATATTATGTAAGTAATTGATTTTACTCAATTAGAAGTAATATATTTTGCAAAATTTTAACTTTTAATCTATATATAAATATAGGTTGCAGAGGAAACAGCTAACGGTCGAACTTTTCCAACTTGGTTTCTAGATCTCGCAAGAGGGCCAAACAACACTTCTATTTCATACCCGAGGTATTGCACGAGGGGATTCGCTTTTAAGGTTAACGCTATAGATAGAGATAGGACGACCTTAGATCATGATATATCGTCGTCTTCCGGAGATGTTGTGTACTACGACATTCTTCAAGAGATATTGGAGGTCCATTATCCAGGGATGTTGAACTCGAGATGCGTTGTCTTCATGTGTGATTGGTATGATCCAACGGATGATAAATGTGTTAAAATAGACAATTTTGTCATTCTCGCCACACAAGCGGATCAGGTATAATCTTGAGTGTTTACTGAATTCATATAAATAGTATATTATATTTAGCTAACATAATATTACGAATGTTGCAGGTCTCTTACATTACGTACCTACACATTAGGAATAGGAGAGATCCTTGGGTAACAGTGACACAAGTATATCCTCGACATATGATAGAAGGCGTTCTAGAGCGTGAACCCTTACAAAAATTGGGTCATGGTTCTTTAGCTGAGATTCAGCATTCTCTAGGCGTCAATCTAGTGGTGGATTTCATAATGTTTGGTGATTTGAACGTCGGTATACATGATGAGTCTGGTGACAAATTTGAAGACGATGCGGATTCTGATCCATCAAATTTTTCATCGACTTCTGATTAGATTTTTATGTTTTTTTAATATGTATTAATATTAACAATTTGAAATGTATTCCTTTTATCTATATTATGAAACAATATGGTTATATATTTGCATTTTTTAAAAATTGACATTTAGTAGAAGCGTACAAAACATTACTAGTCAAAATATGTTAAACATATATATATATATATATATATATATATATATTAAACGTATATGTATATATATATACACTTATATAAATATAAAAATATATGTATATATACACATATATAAATATAAACATATATATATATATACAATCTTGACGGATTTCTGACAGATCCTGGATATCCCTGGATATCCGTCAGGAAACTTTAATTTAGGGTTTGAATCCCTAAATCATAATATGAACATACTAATTAATATTACCAAGTATTTTAACATACTAATGAATGATTTCATTCATGTTTCAATTTAAAAAATGAATTTCATAAAAATTTGCGAAAACGTGTTTAATACTCAAAAGTGTTTGTAACGATATATGATCTTAAACCCCGAAGTTCGAAAACGCAAAACGTACATTTACGAATTTTCATTTTGGATCCAAGGTTAGTGAAGTGTTTAGGGATTGGTTTACGTGATTTGGTTGGTTATTTTTCGAATTTTGTTGGATTTGTATGATTTTTGGGGTTTAAGGAAATTGATGAAGTAGGGTAAAAATTGTTTAGGAAATGTTATTGTTTAGGTTGATTATTTGTTTATGTTTGATGATTGTTGATTTAAGGTTTGATATAGGATTTGGTTTAGAGTTTGATTTAGAGTTTGGTATAGGGTTTAGTTTAGGATTTGATTAGGGATTGATTTTGGAAACTTTGTAATTTTAGATTGATTTTTATTTTGTTGTGTGTTTTATGTTAGGGTTTAGGATTTATGTTAGGGTTTAGGATTTGATTAAGGTTTAAGGTTAAATTTTTAATTAATATTAAAATTTTAATTTTATAATAATAATTATTGAAATTTATCAACTTTATGTATTATTATTATAATTACATTTATAATTATTAAAATTAAAATTATACTTATAAGATTTATTATAATTTTTAATTTTACTATCAATTTTAATTATTATTATATTTATAATTATTAAACTTACAAATTATACTTATAAATTTTCAGTTTAGAATTATTATAAATTTTAATTATTATTATTATTGAAATTATTATTTATGATTTTTATAATTTAATGATAAATTCATCATTTCTTATAACTAAAACTAAAAAATTGATCGTACACGGTCGATTTAGACATCCGCCGGAGATCAACCAGTCGTCGGGGCCTTCGACTACGTCCCCGACTAGTATTCGGGTGCATGAGACGCATGAACCTAAAGGACCTCCGCATCCCCAAGAGCGGATGTCTATAGAGGACCTCCTAGTCCAGCCTGGACGAGAAAGATTGCCGCGACTGCACCCGTCTGCACGTGAAGACACGATGTGGTTTCTACAGTCTGACAATGGCATCACGAAGTGCATCAAGCGACTGATGCAAGGACTTCTCAAAGTAGCCTATCATATGTTTAAGGATATGCCACCCGCGGACTAGGAGTACTGGTTTTACTGCTTCGCGGTAAGAATTACATAGATTAGATCAATTTACCAATAAACCAAAACTATATGTATTTACTAAACCCTAACATGTAAACTTTATAACTCGAGTACAACTTGGCACCTCAGATGACCCGAGAGGTCCAGATAGAGTTTTATGCACGAGCGTCCAAGACGTACACTCAACACGTGTACATTTGGAAGCATAGTTGGTATATTGAGGGGAAGAAGCATAACATAATGCCTAATGAAGTCTTTGAAGGCTTCCTCAAATATTGGGAGGACGAGAAGAAGAAGGGAAAGACGACGACGAACAAGCATAATGGGATGAGTACCCGAGATGACAAGGGGATAGCGACTACGAACACTGGTTCGAAGAGTGCGGTCACTCGATCTGATGAGATTGTATGTTAATATTTTCAATATAACAAACTTAATAATTGAATATTAAATTCTAATTTGATTCTCAATTATAAAATGGGAGCGTGAGACTGACCGTCGACCAAGACCTATCGAGATTATGGAGGACATTCACACGAACAAGAAGACGGGCAAGGTCCAAGATGTGGTTATTCGCGAGGTTGTCGAGACGACACAACGACTGTTCGAGGAGCGGGCATCTCAGGAGTCCGTTGATAGTGACGCACTCCCGCTTGATACCTAGTACGAGATTGCGTCTCAGATATGTAATATGTTAATTACATTTTAAATTATAATTTAACATAATGATTTTTTTAACGTAATGTTTTTTTTATTGTTTCTTGCAGGATACGAAGAAACATAAGGGGCACATGTTAGATCTTGGGAACATGCCCTCTTTATGTTTTTCGGGATCCTCTTGATCGAGAGGGTCCCGGTTGGGACAAGGAGATGCGGCGGAAGGACGCGGATATGGAGGCAATGCACCAGGAGATGGTTGAGATGCTGGCCGCACAAAGAGAGCAAGAAGCTCTGATCCAGACTCGCGTCGAAGCCTAGCTCAAAGCCCAACAGGAGGAGATGCAACGGCAGATGGAAGCCCAGCTAAAAGCGACTATGAATTCGTTTATGGCGCAGATGGCGCATCGGTACCCACCACCACCACCACGACAGTAGTTTAGATTTTTTTTTTTTAAGATTTTTTCTGTTTGTATCGAGTATTTGTACTATTTTTTGGATTTTCTTAATATTTTGCAAATTTTAGTTTTAGAAATTTATTTAGAATTTTAATTATTTAGTTAATCAGTATATATAATTATTATTTATTAAATATTATCAATTAACATTTTCAAATTTTTAATTTAAAAATACATGATATGTCAAGAAATAGTCATCGGTGTATCCGTCACGAATCTATCAAGCCAATTCGTGACGATTTTGTTTGTCAGTTTTTACCCGTTTTCTTGTAGTGAATTTTCTTCTCTATTTTTTTTGGTGATTCTTTCGTGTTCGTGGTATATATATATATTTTTTCAATATCTAATTTTATTTCACTAGATTTTTTAGATACATAATTTTACGAGGCCATCAAAAACACTTCCCTCAAAGGAGCACTAGCTCCTACTTTATCCAGCTTTACACACTGTTATGATCACATTATTCTTGTACGTATGACCTTGTTTTTTTAATTAATAAATTTACCATTCAATAAGAAAAAATTTTACTTCTTCATTGGAATTATTTTTTAATTTTTTATTTGCGATGATAGTTGTATTGGATTCGGATTATATATTTTTGTAATTTATAAATATTTTTAATATATAATATATTTGATTGTAGAAAAAATGTGTGATGTGTGCATAGTCCATAGGAAAACACGTACGTACCAATCTGACCAGAAGACATGCTTTAGTTTCTATCAGGCTAAAGATTCCAAATTCCAATGGTCCGTAATTTAATTCAATGATTATATGACGTACTATTCCTTATACGTATCACACTAACACTTAAGCTACGTTATCTAATTTTTCCAACGAAGTAATACACTGCAAAAAGTAACAAAAAATAATTGTCCAAACAATTTCAAAATATTACCAACGAGATGCTGAGAATTAGGAGTAGTGCAATGGGAATTAATTTCTAATCTTCTGAGTTCAAATCTTTTTGGTACAGACGGATATTTTTAAATTGAAATATCTAGATGTTAATTCCAAATATGAATTCCAATAGTTTTACAAAATATTTAGCAAAATATCAATTACGCGATTATAAGACGTTCTATTCTCTATATGAATTACTTTCCTTCATGTATTTAGATTGTGATAAGGAATAGTCAGCGTTTTTCTTTGTGATAATATATAAATAAGAGTAATTTTACAAAATATCAAAAAATAAGTTTATGTTTTAAAACAGGAAGCATTCTTAATTATTCTAAAACTATTATTGAAATGTATTCTTCCCGAAAAACACTAACATTTGTTTCAGAATTTATATTTTTTTTCAATATCACTAATTAGAGTTTAATTTTGAAAGTATTGATTCGAGTTTAGTTTTAAGACTCATAGTATAAATTCAAATTTTTAATATTATTTCTTAAAATTATTATATTTGGAAAAAAATATTATTTTTGGATTAATTGAGAGTGTGGTAATTTTTAAACCAAGCTTAGAAAATAGTAACTTTTAGAATTCTCCTTTAAACAATATATATATTGCTCAGAAAAATCCTAACAATTATTCTTCGGAGAAGTTAGATATGTCGAGAGAATCATGAACGCTACATTTGTGCATCTAACATGTAATTAGATAGGTAGGAAATCACAATTTTTAATCTCTATTAACTAGATTTCGATTAACTAAAATCCTGATAAACCAATACATTTTCTAAATTTTTATTTGATTTAGTTAATTTTCTTTAAATTATTAGCTCTAAAAATTAAATGAAAACTCCAAAAACGTACAGTAAATAATTAAAATTTTCTAAAAGATACACAATTTTGATCGTTTTTTACAATAGTATACATATCATTTAAAACATATAAACTTAAAAATAGAAAGTTTTACACATAAAATGTAAAGAATGCTAACATATGTTAATCATATTTACATAACTTTTCCGGCTTCTCGAATAATACACAAACTACTAAGATTTTCAAAATTATAACATGAACTATAAAAATATTCAGATTCATACATGAAATCATTTGACATATAGTTTTAAAAATACATTTGTACGTTAATAAAAAGGAAAAATATGTGAAAAATTACTACTACGTACATTTATAATCCATAGATGCAAAAATTAGAAGTAAATGAGAGATACTCCTTTCTTGACATGAAGCTCCATTCTCTTACAATTTTTATATATACTATTCTTTTACTTTTAAAATGGCAGAAATAATTTATTTTAAACACACATGCGAAAATCACTAGGATGACAAAATAACATTTTGCGGTTAGTTTGGAAACTAATCTAAAAAATAAAGAAAAACATGCGTTTAAACAAAAGTAAATTTATTATCCTCAAAATTTTAATTAACTTTTGTTACGAAAAATATAAACGAGTGATGATAGTAGTTTATAATAACAGTATCAAGAAGGTTGTTTTGTTACAACTCTCCCTTTTTACATCAATATAATATAAACAAAATAGAGTAGTAGACGTTTTTATTTTCTTAATAATTTTATAAACATGCAAATGCAATTAATTATACATATATCAAATTATAATTAAAGTTTTGTTATTCATCTATTAATTTTAAAAATTCTTAATAGTTCAAGTACGTAATATTAGAGAACTTCGAAAAAATAATGTAAATAGGATTAAAATACGTTAGCTTTCATAAAATTATAGGTGAAAATCTTTGATTTCTAAAAGTTGATGTATAAAAATGATAATTCTAAATAATATGTTTATTATTTACTAAACCAATAAAATTCATGTATTGTTTAGCAAAATTAGACTAGTGGAAGTAATATTCGAGAACTTTCGCTTGAATTAGTGGTCTTAACATGCACTTCTTATTTATAGAAACAAACCAATACATTATCCAAACTTGACCCTAAGTCAAACAAACTAACCTAGCTAACCATTACACTATAGTGACGACACATTTTTATATATAAAACAAAATATATGTTTTGTTATGCTTCGTAATAGGCATCGATCTAACAAGCATATAAGAAATATAGTTACTTAACATTCCAAATAGCCCCAAGTGACGATCAATATTAATTAGCTACTAGTACTAGAATTTTAATTAATTACATAATTAAGTTGTCTCATCCATTCTAACTCTTCAATGTAATCCAGTGAGTAGAAGATGTTTTCGTAGTCGTCTCCTACTCCAAAGAATGGAGTTGAATGATTGGCTTCTACGGACACAGAGGATAAGATAGGACTGTTACTTGAATTTCCTTCAACTCTTTGTGCAAGTCGTTGGATCTCTTTTTCAGCATCGCTAAGCTGTTCTTTTAGGTGAATGATCTGAAATTGAAATTTTATTTTTATTAATTAACCACTTTACAAGCTAATTATGTTATTATTAGATTTTGATTTGATGAGTTTTTTGTGGGCCTGTTGATTACATGCTTAATGACTCAGACAAGCAAGTGAGTTAGTCACACTATTAAACAATTAGAGTTTGCATGGAAAGTTAATTACTTACATAAATGACACTTTGTCACTTTCATGCATGATAAGCAAATTACATATTAATTTGACAAATTTACCTATAAGACTAGATGTTCAAGTAACATAAACAAATGTAAAATTCAATCAACATTTTGAGTACTATTTTCATTCTCAAGCTTACAATGTGTTGGTTTTCACTTGTTATTTTTAGAAAGAATAACCAATCTTTTCAGGTAAAATATTTTATAACTCTTTCTTTCCAAAAAAAAAAAAAAGAATAGAAAACTCACTAGTCTTTTTCTTCAGTCAACTTTAAAACATTGCAAAAAAACAAAATACCTAATACTTTATTTTACATCTTAGAACGAAATAATTTATTCTTTTAGAGAGAGAGAGAAGAAGACTATCAATTTTATATAAAAAAAAGGTAGAGAGAAAGACTATTAATTAATTACAAACCTCAGAATCAAGACGACACTTCTCAACGACGACGTTTTCGTGAGCAATTTTAAGTTTCATGTATTCATCTTCGATACGTTTGTTCTTCCACCGTGCACGGCGGTTCTGAAACCAGACGGCGACTTGACGAGGGTCAAGCCCTAACTCTGAAGCAAGCCGATCTTTCCTCTCAGATTCAAGCTTATGCTCGTCTTCAAAGCTAATCTCAAGCAATCTTACTTGCTCATCACTCAGTTTCCTCTTCCTAAACCATCCATTGTTTCCACCTCCACCCACCGCAACACTCTTGCTCTTCTTCCTCCTCCTTCTCCTTTGTGCTGCCTTCACTTCTCCTGAAACCCATCAATACTAATTAATATTATAAAGTCTTTAACTCTCTAAGTCGGACTTAATGTTAATTGTACATGTGACAAAACTCAAATAAGACAAACTTATTAACTATTATACTATATAATAAGACCCACATGAAGATATTTTGTATAAACAATATGGAGAAACCTTGTTGTGGTACTAATGGAGTATAGACATTAGGGTACAATTGAGGAATGAGTAGAAGATTATGATGATCTACATTCTGGTTATTCATGTTTCTTCTCTAAAATGCTCTTGTTTTCTCTTTTAGATTTAGCAGATTGCTGGTTTTGTTGTCTCACTTTTTTCTGCAATAAGAGAAGATGAGTTAGGAGAAGTAGAAGACTTATCATTTATAAAGAAGGAGTAGGTGTCAAGGGATGGTTTGGTTAGAGTTTCCTTTTTATTTTCTAATATATATTTCTTGGGTTTATTGGGCTTATGATTCTTCGAAATTACATAATTGCCACTTTGTGTATATTAACATATACTAGTAATTCCTCAATAAGTAAATCGTAACATGGTTTTGGTATGTGAAAAGATGGTAACATATACATCACTATCGTTAATATTTCTGTTTCATGTTGCAAAGACATGACTTTGCTAACTTCACAAATATCATTTTCTCGAACTCATGTGAAAGCTTTTTTTCACATTTGAATTACGTGTATATATAT
>OVBE01010894.1:0-14611 GCA_900406425.1 Iberis pinnata
AAGAGAAAAGAGGAGAGAGAGAAAGCAAAAAAATTAGTGCTTTGAGAAATTGGCTTTTTACAGCCAAAAGTGAACAAAATCTAATATTTGGGCTGTGAGAAAAAATAGGAAAGCTACAGCTTGATTGGTTTCACTCAATTGCTGTAGAAATATACTTGGCTGTAGAAAGNGGCTTTAGAAATCTTCTAAAGCAGTAACCAATCATGCCCTTTGTACCAACAACATGTTTATACCACAACATAATAGTGATACCAATAACTAACCGTAACATTTTTTATATAAGTAATTTATTTAAAAAATTATACTAATACACCATCGTTAATTAACGTTTATCATGTTTTCCAAAAAAAGTTCCATTTTCAAAACACATTTTGGTACTACATAAGAGCAATATTGAAATTATAACGTAATGATATTTTAAAGCGTTTATGTTCTACATGGTTTTCTTTGTGTTCAAACCTATGATTAAAATATGATACACTTAAATAAAAGAAACAAAAAGACGAGGTAGTTTCACAGTAGTAAAAGGCAGTAAAAACTCCACAAGTCTCTCTTTGCGAATCGGAGTGTAAGGTTCTTGTTGGTGTCGTTTTTTCATTAGAGATGAGGATGATCTTCTTTAGGTGTCTGTAGAGGAACCGGTTTCCAACCAGGTTTCTAATCCCAATACATATGGTAGTAAATATTTCCTAGAGTTTTGTTCTCATTATAACACCATATTCATACATATCGCTTTATTCATATCCTGAAGCTCTCTTCTCGCTTCTGTACAAACCAAATTACTGTCGGATAAAATTTGTGTTTTATCAACATACTTAAATGTTTTACAGTTCTTACCTTGTCTGGAAATCCAATGAAAGCATCTTCGATTGAAGCGAACTTTATCACTTTGACATCGTTAAAGGAAGAGAAGATTGCTTTGAGCTACATTAAGCAGAAAAAAAAGCCATTAAAAGGATAAGGCTGTCGTAATTTTACATAGACAATGATACAGCTAAAAAAAAATCTTAGTTACCGTATTATCATTGCTTCTCTTTGGGAACTTAAGAACCCAAGGGGAATCATGTTATTTGATATCTCGAATCCTTCTTGACAAAGCTGAACATCAAGCCATGGCTCTTTCACATGAAGAATCGATTCCCTTCCTGAGACTTACTTATGGGATGATTGGTAAGGAAAATAACAATATCTGGGTGGCTTATGTTACTTGTTTGGCAATAATGTGGTATCTAGAAAAGAGCATTCTCTTATACCAATTTTAAGGCCAAACTCATCCTCTTGTAGCTCCTTTAGGATGATATTGACATGTAATTGAACATTTTCAAGAAGTTATGAAGCACTTGTAGAGATAGAACGAGAAGATTTATTGACATGCTTCAACATAAATTACAAAAGTACCTCAAAGACATGATCAAGAGGGCAAATGAAGGTTGTTTGGTCATAGATCCTGCAAGAGTACCAAGATGCCCAAACCAAAGCCTATCTAACCTACCTGGAAACATTGTTGAGACCAACCAGATAAACGTAAGAAACAATCAGTGTCACCAGGAATTTTGCATATAAGCTGTTGAATAGTATCACAAGTGTACAATTAAGAAGAAACGCAATGGCTAGAGCTGATTTGATTTGTTTAATCTATAAAGTGGACCAAACATATACGTAAATTTAGAAGGTGGTCAAGGCCGAGGGACAGTATTAGGTTAGAAGATATATGTACTTGTTTAAATTGTTACTCTTCTTGCCTATAGCAGCATTGAACGAATCAAACTTCAATGTAAATGCGTTGTTTAAATCAAAATCAACAATTCAAATTGTACCTGTGAGATGTGCAGAATCATATCTTCAGGATCCACCAAATTTTCCGTTGTTGATCTAAGCACATATCTTCATGTTCATTCCCCTATTTGGCGGCTCTAAAGTCTCTAATGTCGCTTCATCAACCATCTAGATTCCAAGGTTGGAGATAGAAGCATGTTCTTCACTTTCTCACTCACCATTCTGCTCATCTGAGCTTCCACCAGTCTTCAGCTTATCTCCCCATTTTGTATTTTCAATTTGTCCATATTCTTGTGATCCACATTCACATAAAATCCCAAACGTGTAATCTGAAAGAATATCAACCAAAATGTCTTAAATTTCCATTCAACATAGATGAAAGAAGAAAATATTACAATAAAGAGGACCTATCAAGTGTGTTAAATCTTGAAGTTACATGCTAATCTTTGAAATTAGAAGATCACATGTGTTTTGACCAAAAAAAGAAGATCAAATGTGAAAATGAAAAAAAAAAGAGAAAACATGACGAAGCTTTTCACAAATGATCAAATCTTCATGAAAGTTTTTTTAATCAGCCTTTGATCATTGATGATTTAGCTTGAATATGCAAGTCTGAAATGTTCAAGAGAGCGGTTGAAGAAGAATAATTAGAACTCTAAATAAATATATACACCAAATCTAAGCAAACAATGAAGGGAAAAAAGTACCCAATTGAATAATTTAGACAAAAAATGGGTTTTTAGAATTATACTTTGAGAGAACAATTGCTCACAGTTAAGACTGAACCATGATCTGCATCATATTATCTGACGTATTGTTCTGCAAACAAAAATGAAATAATACTATCAAAAACCCAAACTAATAAATAGAAACGAAAAGTTCATCATTTTTAAAAGATTACAGGAGATATTTAAAAAGATTATACCCTCTTTTCCTTATTTCTGCAATCGACGCGGTAGGAGTTGTGGTAATAAAAGCTTTAGTGATCAAATCTTAGAACAATATTACTGTTATAAGCACCATACACGTACGCAGTTAGTATAAGACTGATTCAGAGGAAGATAAACATTTAGGCAACGTGAGAGTCAATCAGTGACATACCAGTGAGAATGATAATGAAACTGCTTGACTTCTCTCTAATCTCCTTCTTCTTCATCTTCTTCCCATGCTTAGAGAGTTGCAATTCAAATGATTGACGAATACAACATTGAGATTCAAAATTGACGAATGAGGGAAGAGAATCAGATTTAAAAGCAACAGAGTGGAAGTTTATAAATAAATAGCCATACAACATTGAGATTTTCTGTTTGTTACCAGGCATGTGATTTCCCGATGGTTTCAGCTTCATTTCCCAGCCAAACTGCGAGTTGTTCCTGATTGAAGATGTGTTTCGTTAGTTTAGGGTTTGACACGGTCGACGAATTAGTTGTGTGAAAGAGAAAATGAGTCGGATTTTATTCCTTCTGAGAATCGAAGAAAGTAGGGAATTTGAAGAGAGTAGGGGAAGATAACGCATAAGTTTACTGTTTTTTTAGGTTTAGTTTTGAAGCTCGTGTTACTGGAAGCCGAAGAGATTAAAAAAACTGGAGCACGATTAATAAGGATGATATGTCAACTTCTAATTGGTAGAATAATTGAACGACGTGGATAGCCTGAGTGCTCTCAGAATCTTCCTTTTATATAGTATAGATTTTCTATATCTGAATCTCAATTGTTTGAGATCAATTTATAATATCTAATTAAGTTTATTTTTATTTTGTAGAATCAATAAATCGTAACTACAAAATCATAGACAATCTCCTTTTGAAAAAAGAGAGACGCATGAAGATACTGTCATCTTGAACTGTATATGAAAATGTGTATATTGTTTAGTTTAGTAATGTATTCAAGAACAACAATACATGTTATGTCATCTCTTGGAAAGAACCAAAGAGGTACATCAAAATGTCTGAAATCAATCTAGCCTGCCAAGGCAAACTGAGGATGGATCAGAAGTCTAATAAGGCTTTAAGAGATATGGACCATCTACTAAAAAGATGTATATTTTCTTTATTGGTGTTATCTTTGAAAACTAAAATAGTAAGCAATGAAATCGATACAAATCCCTAGCTACTGAGAGAGAAACTTATTTCTACCTAAAGAACCAAATCCAAATCAAAACGAAACAGATCCAAACAAGAAATAGTATCTAAAATTAAGAACCAGATCCAAATCAAAACGAAACTATAATCGCAAATAAACAATTGAAACTAAAATAGTAAGCAATGAAATCGATACAAATCTCTAGCTATTGAGAGAGAAACTTACTTATACATAAAGAATAGTAAGAACCATATCCAAATCAAAACGAATAGAGAGAAACTTACTTCAGTAGCTTCCATTGCCATTTTCAAACTTACTTCAGCATTATCTTCCTCCTCAGCATCATTTTCCTTTTCTTCACAGTCCACCTACTTCACTTCGAGAGACTTTTCATCCGATTAGAAAACATATCAAACTTTTCATATGAAAATAGAATTTAGCAAGCAATGGAATGGAAATAGTATCTAGAATTAAGAACCAGATCCAAATCAAAACGAAACATATCAAAACGAAACAAATCCAAACGAGAAATAAAATCTAAAATTAAGAACCAGATCCAAATCAAAACGAAACTATAATCGCAAAATAACAATGGAAACTAAAATAGTAAGCAATGAAATCGATACAAATCTCTAGCTACTGAGAGAGAAACTTACTTCTACCTAAAGAACCAGATCCAAATCAAAACGAAACAAATCAAATGTTACATGGACCACAATTTTGAGTCCGCTTTAAGTCCATGCAACCTTAGGCACAATACTGTATTCACGTGCAGCGTTTGTTCAATTCTTAATTGATACAATCACTGTATATTTTTGTCATAATATTTAAAAATAAATGTTATATACAATAGATAAATCGTTTGACAAAATACTTTTATTAAATAATGTTTATTTGGAATCGATTCTTATATTAAATTACAAAAAATCACTATATATTTCCTTATTTTGGGCTCGGACCTATTTTGGACCTTTGGAATACTAGTCTAATTTTGAATTAATTGTGGGTTTGATTTTATTGTTGGGTTGAATGTTTGTAAGGTTTAAATTTGGATTATACTCAAATCTTTATAAAAAAAAGAGATGTAAGAAAATAGACTCATCACTTAGTTCTTGATATCGGATATATACAGTTTTGGAATAGTCCTTATTGAGATCATCACGGGAACAAAAGTTATGGATAATACAAGACGGATTGAAGAACAAAGTTTAGTCGGATGGATAATGTTCTTCTTAAGTCTTTGACAGTATTTTTTTAAACAACATTGTTTTCTGTTTACAGGCACAACAATTGTTGAAAGACAAGAAGAACTTTTCGAAGATGGTTGATCTGTTGCTTCAAGGATGTTACCCCGAAAGAATAATGTTATCTTCATACTCTGGATCCTCCTGTGAAACTAAATCTAAAACCAACCAACATCTTAATTGGGCGTGACTATAACCCAAAGCTGAGCTTTGGGTTGGATGGAGTCTTGTTAACATTGGGTGATAGTTACGAAGAGCATTCGCCCGAGTTTGCTACAACACGTCATACATTGGAAACATATATTTTTGGTTTTGGTCTCCTCCTTCTAGAGCTTATCTCTGGAATGAGAGCATTGGAAGATAACGTGGATCAGCCATTGTTGGATTGGGTAAGATCATTGTGGACGTCTAAGCAAAACATAGGACAAATTGCTGATCCTCTGTTGGAAGGGCAGTACCGGTTTGAACTATTCTACCTTGCGCTTCAGCTCTCACTCTTATGTCTCCTTGAAGAACCTAATGAGAGGCTTGACATACAAGATGTATCAGAAGCTATCGAATACCTATCCATACACGAGTTGCAGATATTGACTTGTGTTGAATTTTCTTTTATATAGAACCAAAGTTTTTTGTTATTGTTGATAGCTTGCATCTTTCCTAGTAGTAGTATCTGTTATTGTTGACTCCTCTATCCTTTTGTTGAATGTTGAATATTTCTGTAAATCACATTCTATTGGAACATATTGATACTTCGATGGTTAAGACCTTTTGAGAACATATCTATTTGATGAGTAGTACACAATTAAATGTGTAAAAGTTATAAGTGAATATACTTTGGAGAAGAATCAAAAAGAGAGAAATAAAATAAAAAAATCTATATCTTTGACTTGTGAGGTCTGAAACTTTTGTTTTATTTAAAAGTTAGTAATATTTATATATATATATATATATATATATTTTTTTTTTGTTGCTAAGGATGTTAATTTCATTGAAATGAAATGAAAGTAGGATTTAAATAAGGATGACCTATGCATCGGTGGCTTTGCCAAAAAAAGAATAAAAAACAAAGCGACCAATTTAAGAAATACAATTAGTTTCTTACTAAGTTAACCAACACTGCATCAAATTTTTCCAACGCTTCCTTTGTCTTCTTGATGAAATGATGTTTCAGACTTCTTTATCAATCGCTTTGAAAAGGGATATATGACTAATTCTTACTTGGTTACGAAGCAGATTGTTTCTTTGCTTCCAGATTGAGTAAACCATAAGTTGTACGAGAACTTTTCTAAGGAGAGAGGGGACAGAGGATGAAGAATGCTTCGTCCAAGAAAGAAGCTCATTCCAGCAGGTGAACCCAGTTTGATGGCGGTTTAATCTTACGAGAAGGAGGTTCCACATGCTAGCAGCATATGGACAGAGAAGGATGATGTGATCCCTTGAATCCACAGCCCCGGAACACATAACACAAGCAGAATGTTGAGTTACTCTCCATAAGTGGAGTCTTTCCAAAGTAGGCAGCCTGTTGAGGTGAGAAAGCCAAAAAATTAGAGCGTGTTTTGGGACTACCCCCTTAAACCATATCAACTTTGACCACTCTTTTGGTGAATCCCTTGGCCTAAGAACCTCCCAAGTTTTCGCTACTGAGAAACTATGGCAAACTGAACCATCTATAACCTATTTGAACGAGTCTCTTAAGGTAGAGAGTGAAGGCAGATGGATTGTAGTGAGGTGATAGTGCAGTTGTAGTGCTGCGTTTGATCTTGGATGAGCCAGATTCTAACCTGTGATAGATCATGCATCAGAAACCCTTGCTGAGAGGGGAATACGTAGAGATTGTGGACATGCATCACCCAGTAACAAGATAAGAGGGCCTAGTGGAGTCCAGCAATATTGCCAAAAGGATAGATCTCTGCCATTTCCAAGTGATGCTTGAATAAACTGGCGACCAAGGTCCCTCAACCGTAGAATAGTTTTCCATGTCCATGAGTCTGTGGCTGATTCTTTCACCTCACAGAAAGACTTTATTTTTAGTTGATTCTCCTTATTCCACGATGACCAAAGAGAACCTTTATCTTTAAAAAAAATCAAGATAAACCGTAGGCACAATGTTTTATTCCAAGTAGATAATCGGCGAATGCCCAAACCTCCTTCGCATTTAGGCATACAAACATTTGATCAAGAGACCTTAGCGTGGAAACCTCTATCAATTCTTCCAGACCATAAAAATCTTGAACACAGACTCTCCATTTGCTTGATACAACCTTTAGGTAGCATGAATGATGAGAGCCAAAAGTTGATTGTTCCCATTATAACCGAAGACAACAATTGTAGGCAGCCGGCGTATGACAGTAATTTAACCGACCAAGAATTAAACTGTCCTCGAAGCTTATGCAAAAGAGGTTCATATTCACTCAATTTTAGCTTTCTAGACATCAAAGGTAACCCAAGATACCTAACATGTAGTGAACCTAGTGGAAACTCAAAGGTAGAGAGCGGTTGAGTTTCAAATTGGTTCAATCCTGCCACAAAAAACTGTGATTTTTGGTTATTTACCTGCAACCCTGACCAAGAAGCAAAGTCGTGAAGAGCTTCGTTGATGCCGTATAGGGAGTGAGAGGTTCCGTAAAAAAACACCATAATGTCGTCGGCGAACATCAAATGCGATCATTCAATTGATTCAGTGCTTGGATGGTATCTTATTAATAATATTATCCATATTTTATAATTATATACTAAACATCACATAATTTGAAAGCTAATATGTTAAAAATAAATTACAACTTTTATAAAATGATTAGTGATAATTTTCTATAACATTTATTTTTTATGAGATATAATATTTTTATTAATATATTATATATTTATTTTTATATTTTTGCATTTTTATTAGTAAAAAGTAAAATATAAAATTTAAACAAAGATAAAAAAAAAACAAACTCTACCATTAAAGCTTTTGTAAAATCCAAAATCTACAACAAAATCAAAATCTAAAAACAAAAACCAAAAACTAAAAACTAAAATCAAAATCCAAAAACTAAAAACCAAAAACCAACAAACATTCATGGCCTTAAAGAAAGATTTTTATGTATCGATTTTGTTTTTCTAATATGAATTTGCTTTGAACTTTAATTTATTAAGTGATTTTGTTATAGTGGTTGAGACACTTTTTGGAGTGTTCAAAGTCACTAGTTCAAACGCTTGCGAAGAGTGATTTATTCTTTAAATATATATTATCAACGGCTGGTTGATGCACCGAAAGAGATTATGGGTTAAAGACCCGAAAATTCTACGATTTATCAAAAAGAAATTAAAAATAATGTTAAGCTTTTGATTATTTTTTATCGGCGTTTTAAATTTATCTAAAATTCGATAATTTTGTTATTGTCTGTTTCGTTCAACCCAATGTTTTTAAAACCAGACCGGCAACCAAACCGAAAAAGTTTTCGTATCGTGGGTCAATGTGGTCCGATCGGGTTCGATCGGATTTGATTATTTATTAAAAATTAGATATATATATATATATATATATATATATATAGAATTAGCAACAAAATAAAATGTTGCTAATTTAATCCATACACATAATAAAATATTATAGATAATAAATTAATAATAGTGAAAAACTACTATATTTGTAACAAAAAAGTATGAAATGTTAAATTTTGGTTTTATATAATTTTTTTTTTGTTCACATGTTTTATACATCATATATTTACAAAAATCTAAACGTTTAACGTATTATAAATTTATATACTTACCTAATATATGTCATATAAAAATATAAAATATTATATTTTCATTCATTATTCATATTGTTGAACCAAAGTTAATGGTAAACTTCTGGTTCGCGGGTCAACCCTGGGTTTAAAACACTGGTTCAACCTAACAAGATAAAGTTCTTCGACTCTTAATATTTTTTTACTGAAAAAGAGTTATCTTAAACCAAAAGCAAACCAATCGTAGACTACAACAATTTGTTTAAACCAGAAAAGCCAACAACTACATACGGACCAAATCATAATTACACACTTTTTAAAGGGATAATTGGTAAGACTTTACAAATATAAATGGAATCTCCTTGTGCGTGAGAAGCGTTCACACCTGCAAACAACATAAATGACGAAAATGCCACTACTTAACTTGTCCTAATTGTATATCCTCACAAGGCTATTTTCGTCAATTCACTCAAAAAAATCCAAAATCAAAGCCCCTTTGATAATTTCTTTCCATATTAGTGGGCCCGCCACACGAAGCATGTTTCTTCCAATAAAACATTAACAAATTTATATATTCTTTTCCCATCTATAAACCACCAACTCTAATATCCTAGCCGTCCAATTTAAATACGTGCGTTCAATCATAACCGTTGATTTTATCAGTAGATATTAACCACACGATTTCCGTTATAGATCTACTAGAACGTTCCTCTTAAGAAAACAAAGCCCATATATATATTTCGACTCTCTCCTTAACACTAACGAAAAAGTGCTAAGCTCGTGCCAACCACTCGCATTTCTTTGATTTTATCCTTTCTCGAGAAAAAGGTAAGTGAACGAGAAAATCTCTCTGATCTGTCGTTTTCGTTTCCGTTTTTGCTCATAAATCGATCGTATATCATCGTCTTACCTTGCTTGATCTTAAGTTGACTGATCTGGTTATGATAGTGTTAAACTGTAGATCTTCGATTTTGTTGACGCGATCTGCTTTAGTAACGTTAGCTATCGTTTTTCCTTTCATGTATCTGTTTTTGTTGTTCGATCTCTCTAGGTTTTGTGAATCTGTGAAGGTTTTGTGGATTAACCTTCTCCAGCTCAGTACTGTGGTGTTTTTTTCTTTCTTTTGCATTTTTTTGCGATTTCATAGTGTAACTTCTACTTGTGATTCATTTCGAGATCCGTTCTTATGTTCGTTTTTTAGCTCTTATCTTTTGTTTACTAGTGATTGCTTTTGGTTTTGACTTTAATGAAGCTGTCAAGGATCGCTGAAAATTGCATCTGTTTTTTTATTTGATTTGTGCTTAATTTTCCTTGGAGCTTATATATTTGCACACTTGTCGCAGATTATAGCTAAAATGACGAAGAACTACCCAGCCGTGAGCGAAGACTACCTTAAGGCTGTTGAGAAATGTAAGAGGAAGCTTAGAGGCATGATTGCTGAGAAGAACTGTGCACCTATCATGGTCCGACTTGCGTAAGTAACTAACCAAATCATCCTTGCGTTTTCTGTAGTATCTATGATGTATGCTTCTCATGACTAGTATGTTTGGTTTACTGTAGATGGCACTCTGCTGGAACTTTCGATTGCGCCTCAAAGACAGGAGGTCCATTCGGTACAATGAGGTTTGAAGCTGAGCAAGGTCATGGAGCCAACAATGGTATCCACATTGCTCTTAGGTTGTTGGAGCCTATCAGGGAGCAATTCCCTACGATCTCTTTTGCTGATTTCCACCAGCTTGCTGGTGTGGTGGCCGTTGAAGTTACTGGTGGTCCCGAAATTCCTTTCCACCCGGGAAGAGAGGTTAGTCATGGCTCCTCATTGGGTCGGCTTAATGTGTGAGAGTTGATAGCTTGTTACTAACATGATAATATTATTGTATCAGGACAAGCCTCAGCCACCTCCAGAGGGTCGTCTTCCTGATGCTACAAAAGGTTGTGACCACTTAAGAGATGTCTTTGTTAAGCAGATGGGTTTATCTGACAAGGACATTGTCGCTTTATCTGGTGCCCACACACTGGTTCGTTTCTCTCCAATTGCATTGATAATTCATAATTATCTTTTATGGTTTCAGTTTATAAATTGTGATGTTTTGCAGGGAAGATGCCACAAAGATCGATCTGGTTTCGAAGGTCCCTGGACTTCAAACCCTCTTATTTTTGACAACTCTTATTTCAAGTGAGTACTCCTCAAGTTTTCAAACTCGAATAGGCTTTGATACTTATTCAATGGCTGATATGTTATTAAAAAATTAATTAGGGAGCTTTTGAGCGGAGAGAAGGAAGGACTTCTTCAGCTTGTATCTGACAAGGCTCTATTGGATGATCCTGTTTTCCGTCCTTACGTCGAGAAATACGCTGCTGTAAGCATCGTTCCTTTCTTCTTTTCTATATTTCTCCACTTAGTTTAAGAGAACTCATGTTCTGTTGTCACATTGTGAACAGGATGAAGATGCATTTTTCGATGATTACGCTGAAGCTCACTTGAAGCTTTCTGAGCTCGGGTTTGCTGATGCTTGAGCTGTGCGGTGTATGCGGGTTTTATCTGAGGCTCATGGCTGCTTTTAGTTGGGAGCTGTAGGAGTCGTCTCGTTGCATTTGAACTTTGTCATTTGATTGCTTTAAAGCTACTTTTTCGGATTCGCGTATGTTGTTTTTTCTGGGGGTATTGTGTTTGTGATTTAATGCATACCCGTTGCGCTTTTGCTACTTAGAAAAACTTTAATAAACCCATTTTATGCATCGTGGTATTCAACGAAACAATAACATACAAACAATTTAAATATTATGATCTGTTCGTTTGCCGGTTGCTAGCGGCAGTGATTAAAATTGTGTTCGTTTGTGAGTCGCTAGTCCAACGACTAATTTTAGCGACCAATCGCTGCGATGAGCGATTAAAAATTTTGGCAGCCTAATTTTCTAACGTTTCAAAATAGATTTAGCGACTGCTAATTGCTGTCGCTAGCGACTGACAAACGAACATAACCAGCGATTGATAACAGTTGCAGCTAATCGTTGCCATTAGCGACTTTGGAAAACGAACGGGGCCTATGCCATTGCGTGTGTGGGATTACCAATTTGATGTCCATGTGATAACCAAAACAATAAGATACAAACAAATTAAATACTTTGCGCTTCACTAAACCGGTTTTTTAATTCGGCTTCACTAAACCAATTTTTTGCTAAATCCGTTATGAATGCCATCAACTAAATAAACGAAATTAATTAGGTGTTTTTACTGAAATCGGCCCATATAAGGCCCATTTATTACCGGGACCGTGTTTAGTTACAGTACTCTTTCCCGCACCATAAAACTTCCACTGACTCGCGCCGGTTAAGAGAAACTAGTGACTAAGCAACCACGTCGAGCGAACTAGGTCGCAAGACTCGCAACCATCTCTCGTGATTCTAGTGATACGTGGTTTGCACCAGAAGAAGCCACGTGTTGATGTCGTTAACTCTCTCCGCATTTTCTTTTAACATCCATTTTTCTTCTAATTGTCGAACCTTCTCTCTTCTCCGATCATCTTCTCCTTACGTTTCATTTGCTCGCTCTCTTTGTTTTTACTCCTCACTTGGTTCTTCTTCTTCAGATATGCCTCGTAAACAGGTCTGGAACTCTCCTCTTCATTTTCTACGATTCTGATTTCGTCTCGATCGTATTTTTTTGGAGTTGTAGGTTTATATCGGGGTTTTAGCAATTTTACATATCTATCGGATTCTAAATCCTCTGTTACTAATCTAATTCTAGTTTTCTGATTACCTCTCCATCATCGGATTCTAAATCCTCTGTTATCGGATACCAGTTTTGATTACTTCGTTGACAATGTGTGGTGAATCGAACGTTAGTTTGTATTGTGGTACAGTACTATGACTATAGAGTTAATAGAAACTTTCTGTTTAAAGGTCTTGCTTCCTAGAGGTTTATTATTGCTTTTGGTTTAGGTCATGATGTATTCAGGGAGTAGCTATATGTGTTTGTGTTTGGCAGAAAAAGAGAGCTCATGGTGAGCAAAAGTGGCAAGTAAAGCCGAAGATAGACAATCCATCTGAATCTAGTGATCATTTGGCGTCTATTATCCCAGAAGCAGCAGTGAACGATCAACTTGGTGGGTTGAGTCTTGAAGGAAGCAACACTAATGTTCCAGTCATACTGAATCAAACTACAAAGAACCACAGTGTTCATAATCTAGTGTGGAAGCCTAAGTCATATGGAACTGTTAGTGGATCCTCAATGGTCTCACAGACAGATTCATCTGGAAGTGCAACGCCCCAAAACGATGGTGTAGATCTGAGCAAAATATTCAGAGGTAATTTGTTAGAAAATTTTACGGTGGACAATTCGACCTATAGTCATGCCCAGATCAGAGCCACTTTTTATCCAAAATTCGAGAACGAAAAGACTGACCAAGAGGTGAACTTTGTAGTGCCCTTTCTCTGTCTGCTGGTCGTTGTAGCATTAATTGTTAGTTTGCTTTATTTCATGTTGCATTTTATCTTTATTTTGGTAGATAAGAACAAGAATGATTGAGATGGTATCTAATGGGCTAGCAACGCTTGAGGTATCAAGTATCAACAACATATACATACTTTGTATCTGAATACCTTTATTGTCTCTTTGAAGGTCTAACTGTCTAATAATATTTTGAAATGGACTTTTTACAGGTATCTTTGAAGCATTCAGGCTCTCTTTTTATGTACTCTGGTCACATGGGGGGAGCATATGCAAAGAACAGTTTCGGTAATATGTAAGCTTATTTTATTCCTTGCTCCAGTTATTCCTTCCTTGATTTATAAAAGCTTTCCTCGATGAAACAATGAATAACACAAACTCAAGCTTTAGATTTGGTTTGCCGTTTTCATTCATTCATTCACTTAGAGCGTGAACTACGTCTTCATTCTAATATTTTAAATTAGCCATATCCAAGAAAATTTCATATGTTTTCTCCTTTTAGATCTTCATTGCTTGTTGATGATATCACTGTTGCATTTCTGGATTAAGATTCCATACCTAGAAGTAAATTTAGAAATTATGTTTGATGAAGAAAATGCATTATTACTACTCTCTTTTTTACATTTCTGGTGACCAATGGTTCCCTCAAATGTTAACACAATATTTTATTTGCAGTTATACTGCGGTTGGTGTTTTTGTTCTTTCACGAATGTTCAGGGAGGCTTGGGGAACTAAGGCTCTAAGTAAGGAGGCAGAGTTTAATGATTTTCTTGAGGTATTTCCCTGGACAGAACTTTAAACAATCAAAATCCTCAAAGTTTTCGAGGCTTAATTAATTTCCAGAAATGGCTAGCTCAAACAAGTCATTTTCTCTAAGAAAAATCGCATGTGCATATCTATGGAACTGGTAACAGCTGTTCTTGGAGATCATGGTCAACGCCCATTGGATGATTATGGTGAAGTTTTTCTTTCTTTAATGTTCTAGAGTCATTGACTTCAAAGTATATATACCTTATCTGTGAAAATCATATATGCCTGCAAAAGTTTTTAGTTAAAAGGAAATGTTGATATGCATCTTGCAGTGGTAGTGACAGCGGTTACCGAGTTAGGTAAAGGTAAACCCAGGTTCTATTCAACTTCAGAAATAATTGCATTTTGCCGGAAGTGGCGTCTACCAACAAATCATGTGTGGCTGTTTTCGACAAGGTAAGTTAACCGCTTTGTACTCTTTGCCTTGATTTTTCTTTGTTATGTTCCCCTTAACTAACTGTCATTTTACCTTGGACCCCTGTTGTTTTAAATAAAATCGTAGTGAAAAAAGAGGTGGAAATTCATTTAGCTAA
>OVBE01010895.1:0-14611 GCA_900406425.1 Iberis pinnata
TATATATATATATATATATATACTTTTTTATGGGATACATGACTAAGAAGTAAGAACCAAGGCTTTTTTTAATAATTAATGTAAATATTTCAGTAAGCTAAGACATACCATATTAAGATTTGGAACTTCAGGGCTATCCATAAAAAATGTCAAAAGCTGAAATACCTAATGAGTCATGTTAGATGCGATATGTACATCACGCTCACATGTACCGCATTCTCTGGGTTCATCGGTAAATTTCAGGACCGGTGAGCTCCCCGATTACATCTTTTTTCCTATTTCCGCCATAGATATGACGTCTTTCCATCTAGTTTTGATTCACTTCGGCGACGTTCTATGTTGAAGCAGCTCTTTCGATTGTAGATTCAGACAGATCTATGGTGGTGGAGGAGAAAGGAAGTCGGCGTGCCTGAACCTGAAGGACCTCGAGGCATTCTCCGGGTCTTCAATTCTAGCCGGAAGAGAGTGAGGCAATGACTGCATGTCGGCAGTGTGGGGACCACTGCTACACAGAGTCGTCGTTAAGCCAAATCCGACGGCAGAGGTGTCCGTCCCTAGTAACTATCGGAATCCTACTTTTCAAATTTCAATCTCGTTGTGACGTGTAAAGATTGACCTCTTCTTCCGACCAACAAACGATGTCAAGTGTGGGCGATAGTGTTAAGACCACTTCAACGCGCCGTTAGAACGCCAGAGAATCTTCTTGGCGAGTCGGCAGACTTATGGCGGTGCCACGTAAACAAGAGTTTTCTTTGTAACATTCTACGATTTCCAGAATTTGGATATGGACCTGAGTCTGTTTTTGAGGATTGGAAAATCCAATCGAATTGATTTGTTAGGTTTAGATTTATTACTATTCTGTGTAATGGGTTGAAGTTACTGTAGTTAGACTATATATATGAAATTAATACAATACAATCCTTATAAAAAAATGCCATATGTAAAGTGGACAATAAATAGACGATAGGAAAATGTTAAATTTGGGTGGGGAAGTTAGGAGGGGACAAAGTGGAGGAATATTAATATCCCATCACGACCAACAACATCAACAAAAAAGTATATGTATATTTGACAATTAAAAAAAAAGCAAAAGATAATATTGAAAAGAAAAAACAAAAGCAAGTAAGATTGTGACATTTTGACTTGTCCTTTATTTAAATTTTGGAATATTTTTTTGGTTACTAATAAGAGTTTTATTATCTCAAGATGAATAATGAGTATAATTGAGTTTGCACTACAATGTGAAATTAATGGAACTATTCCTTTTGATATCCATGCATCGTCATATATAGACTTGTCGCGACCACTTTGCTATGAAGACATCCCTCTTCGTCTCTCAAGTCTCTCCCTGTTTTTTTTTTTTACTTTTTTTACGCACTCTAAATGTCCTGTTTAAAGTTAAAACACTTTTACTTGGATATATGGCATCTAAAATATATTTTAAGAATTGATAATATGTGCTTTATGAAGCTCTATTTCCAAGAATGAGATACGAGGAATTTTCTGGATTTTAGAGATGATATGTGAAGTGGTTAGGATTTAATACTTTTCTTAGTAATTATACTAAAGTTGATCCTAGAAAGCAAAATGTATAACATTAATTTCGAAATTGCACTAGTCAAATGGTTAAGAGTTTATTTATGTACTTTAACAACAACAAAATATTATGTATGTTTCTAATAAAATTTGATTTCAAGTAAATGCGTTTTTGTATTATTTAAGTTGGTTATAAATAAGATTTTCTCGATCAAAATGTGATAAAAGAATATATTTGAAGATGTTTGTTTCGGAAGTGGTTCAAGTTTTTGTTTCAATATATATTACAGATTACTACATAAGAGATCATGGGAAACAGAACACTCACACCAACCTTCATCTTCCAAGTCGCCAAACTAATAAATGTGTGACGATTTCAGTTAGAGGGCTATTTTTTTTTTTTTTTGTGCACCGATTCCTTCATTGAAAAATTTAAGCGGTTACAAAAAGAAAAACAATATCGGACATATCCAAATGTGCAACTACAATGGTCAAGAAATGACCTAAATTCATAAAGCAAAAGATAGGCAAGCTAAACATAGCTTGAAAAAAGTTAGGAGTAAAGTGAAACAGTTTAATGTGGTTAAACACTTGAACGACTTGGGATCTTCTACTGCTTCCTCGACTAACTTGAAGGGAGTCAACTTAAATCGTGACTTTAAAAACTGGTCCATAACCTCGGTTCTCAACAAAGTGATTACCGTTGCTTCTTCCGATCCCGAGAAGATCATTGCATAAGAGAGCAAATCGGCTAGGTAATTGAAGTTTCTCTTTGGTTTCAAAACCAAAAGAAAGCTCACTCTCCAAAAGAGTACGGATGGCAGAAATAGTCTCTCTTCTACTAAAGAGAATGGTAGGTTCGTTCTCTCCTGGTCCCAGCAGGAAGAAATTTGAATAGATATCTCTAGACGCGAGACATCTAAGAGACAAAAAGTGGAAAGCAAAAGCAATTTCCACTTGGACACCTTCATTAAAACTCGGCTTGTGATCCAACTACGAAAGCTTATGTAAATTCCCCTATAGAGAATTTGCAACGCATAAGAACATTCACATATTCTTATCAACTCATCACAACCATCAAGCTTGGGAACTAAGATTACTCTAATCTTAACTACCACAAAAGTTTCCAGAACCAGAAAAACCAAATCATGATACCGCAAGACTTGCTCTAGCTGACACTGATTTACTCCTGAAGTTGAGGGACCAATACAAATATAACCTTGTCGGTTTTGATTACCTCTAATGGGGCATCCCCACAATAACCATAATATTTTGGAATTTAGAGATTCCAACTCAAAGGCATATTGCACCACAAATCGTTCACAACAACCTATATAGAGATATACGTATAATCCTTTGTAAACTACCTTAGTCACGACAAATCCAACACAACACAAAACGTTATACCGAACATCTTGGTCATGATGGATCTGCTTTGATTTAGGGAAAGTTTGATAGGGGATTATGCACATGTTGACGCTTGTAAATATAATCTCTCTGCCGGCCACATGATTGATACAAATTTTAGCTTGAGACACAACATATGATCTTGAAAAAAATTTATTGGGCAACTCCCGAGATGCTTTAGCCATTGGAGCTTGATAAAGAAAGTTAGACCCAGATGAAGCTTTGGATGTTCTTTGGCTAGATAGAGTTCTAAGAGATGAGCACGCCCTTGGTGCTAAGCTTGACGATCCGGCTTCCGCGTTCATTTTTGTTCCATCGATAATACAACAAGACCAAAAGTGGCCAGAAGGTTTGGCGAAAGGAGAGACAAACCTCTTCTTCACCCATTGAGAAGCACGACGACACCATGTGGTGAATATGGTTCTTCGGACTTCATCCGAGCAGAGAGAAAATCTGGTTGGTCTTAGTTGACAACTTGAGTCATCACAGGTCTCCCCAGCAATAAAATGGGTCAGATCCAAGCACAAAAGGCTGCGACGGATGGAAGGCTGCTCCCAGCGTTTCCAAATCGGTGAAAGCTTCTGGTTCCTTTGCCAAATAGTGTTCAAAAGAGAACTTCGAAACAGAAAATCTAAAACAGAACCAAAAGATAAAGAGAAGACACAGAGCATAATGAAAAATGAAGAGAGCCGACGCCGGCGAGCTCTAGCATCGCCGGCGTCGGAAGCCATTAACAACGATAGAGCCTCGATACTAGTGTCAGGGAGAGCGGCTAGGGTTTTCTCTTAGTAGTGATATGAGGGCTATCTTTCTTTTGTATCATGCAACGCCTATTCTCCATTGTTTATTGTCAAGTGTTGAGATTGATAAACTGTGTAATTCGCTCCGGATCTAAATAGCGCATAAAGCATAGTTAAAATTTGACGTCCTAAATTCGATGTACTCAACCACAGTACGAAAGTATTTCAAATAAATTTGGTACCCTAACATTTATATAAATTTTGATGCTTAAAGCGCTTGCTTTACGAGCTTTAGCCCAGGGCCATATATATGTTATATAATTAGCATGTTTTAATTTATTACAAAAAAATTATGCCGTTTATATTTGTAGTCGCAAAAATGTACAATTTTGTGATTATTTTATTACTTTTTGTGATTCAACTACTCTACTGGCATAACAGTAAGAAAAACAATGGAAACGCAAACGTAAAATAGTCAAAAATTTTGCTTATAATGAGCGACTACTTTCTAAATTAGTAATATAGTTTTAAGTCAGTCGTAAAATGTGTTAAATTTTTGCAAATACCTAGCGATTATTTCTAGTAATTAGAAAATAGTGATTCTTTGGTTGGTATTCCCATAGATATACATGTTGGTATTCAATTTTGTGACAGTGACATTTGTCACTTTTTCGGCGAGTTTTCCGGCAAGGTCGTTGCTCGAAATTACCGGATTATAACTGCATTGGAAAGGTTATAGTTTGGACTATAACTTTGAATATTTAAATGATAAAATTGGAGTTAATTTGAATGAGAAATAAGAGAGCTAAGTGAGTTGAACTAGCTGGAAAGACTAGCTAGCTCAGCTAGGTGAGTAAAAAGCAGCTCAATGAGCTGAATGAGTACTGATCTAGCAGGGTGGACTGGTCAGCTAACACTCAAGCTTAGTGAGCCAAGGAGTGAAGTAGCTTAAAGGTGAAAGGTCACCAAGCGAACAGTTGCAACCGATGGCTGAATGAGCACCAATTGAAAATGTGCAACGAAGGGGTGTGTTTTTTCACGAAATGTCACATCCTTTCACATGATGCCTCTTCGTCTCCTATAAATAGAGCATCTCTCATTTATTTTCTCTCATCCGATTTTTCTCAAAAATCAGAAAATTAGTGATTTTCGGTTTGTATAAAGAGATTAAATAAATACATATAATAAAAGTTTTCAAACGTTGCTCCAATAAATACCTTGTTCCAAAGTCTCGCGAGTATTCTCAGATACTGAGGTCGAGAGGCTTTATTAAGAGTATAGCTTAATAAAGACATGTAACAGTTGTATCCTGAGATTCTTAAATTGCGGTAAACCGTCTTACTACGGGTAATTTTTAGAATTAAGGAAATAGTTTCGACTCGACTCTGTTAGCTTTAAGATTAGTAAACATTTTAAATTCGGTTTTAACTAAATCCGATTTTGCGGTCCCTAAAATACACAGTAGGTGTAGTAGACATATTCGACGGCTGGCAACATCATAACGTAGTAGCAAAATGATGACAAAACAGTAGAAAAATGGTTATAAATAAGAATCGAGTGTGACCATTTATTTTAAGTTCTAAACTAAGATTCAATCTCTTAAATATACGACAAATGTCAAATAATTATAATATTTGGAGTATTAGAGAATGAATGTATAATTGAATAAATGAAAGTACCATAAATATTTATGCAAAATTCGCAATAATGGTAGAAGAATACATGTGTGTTGCAAGTAATCAACTGCTGATGTAAAGTATAGTAGGAGGTAAACTTTAGTACCCGTATACTAGTTGTCATAATGCTAATTTCTTTTTTTGCGAGACATAAATTTGGACTCATACATATAGTATATGTTTATGCCAAATTGTTATATTTGGTATAACCATGAAAAATGGTTAAATATGGATTTAGACTATATAAACCATGGAAGTGGTAGTAATGTAAAATAGTTTCTTGTGATGAAAATAGATAGGTAGAGATTGTTGCAATAGAATGGTAAAAGATCAGTGACTACTTAACCACTCTGTTTGAACGAGATTCATCAAAAATAATGGTCTCAAAAAGTCACAATTATGGTACACAAAAGAGTTTAAGGAGTCGCTAATATAGTCACAAAAATAGTCATACATTGTAATGGTAAAATGGTTACATATTTACCACTATTTAACGACTACTTGTATTAGTGAATAAGATTTTGCGAGTACTTCTTATAATCATAAAGTAATCTTAAATATTGATTTTGCACAGATTTAATACTGATTTTCATTAGTAAAAGAGTTGTTTTTCCTATAGTTGAATGTTTTTAAAACGAATTATGTGCGTTAAAACCCTTGCGACAATGTTTGGTGTTTAAATATATAATATAATAGTATGCAATTTTACGTAGATTGGTCGGAATTTTTCGACAAATTTTATTAGTCGGTACTTAGTCATAAAATTTCCGACTAATTTCTGACTAATCAAAGAACTGGTCGGAATTTGGTCGAAATTTTTTAAAAGTTTTTTTATTTTTCAATTTTTTCGTCCTAAAAAATAAAATTAAAAAATTAAGAAAAAAATAATTTTTCCATTGTCTTAATAACCTGAGAGTTTGAATTGTTTGTCATGAGTTTTTGCTGCGGGTTGAATTATAATGTGTAAAATCATGATTTGCAACATAAATCTTATATTTATAAATATGAATATGCTAATTTAATTAAATCGAACTTGTGTGTATTAGTAACTTTGCGTAGGATATGCTTGTGCTTATATTATATAAATCTTAAATGGAATATTTTCGGATGGTGACATATAAACTAGTACGTTTCGAAGCAGTCAAATTTTTATCTCTTATAATAAAAATCTATTCTAAATTAGTTGGACATATTCGCCAATTATTCGGATTAAAAAGTTAAATGTTTCAGCTTTTTTTGTTAATTTTTTGTCGTTTTGTTACATATACATACAATATGGATGCACATACAAACGTAGAATATTTGTTTGGAACATATTGGATTTAGCGCATAATAAAACATAGAATCATGGTTTCATCACTAAATACTATGAAAATAAAATAAGGTAATCATTGTAATCAAAAAGACAAATTTCAACCATAAGTTAAAAGAAGAAGTTGATAATATAACCAAATACTATTTTTATAATATGTTTAGTTTGTCGCTTGTAAAACAATCAAGCACATGGGTCAATTAAAATATGTATACTAACATATGTGAAACTGTGAGTCACAACTAACGACAACCGTCTGAAATTTTGAATTAAGTCAGAAAAACATTTACACATTGGTGCACACAAAAAGGAGATATATATTTTTATAAATATATATTATTTGTTAAAACAAAACAATGACAAAAGTTGTATAAAATATAACATACCAGTTCATCGATCTGACTCCAAGTGTGGTTTATATACAAAATTATTTCACAATAGCTGATTGATAGTTAGAGGCGTGTTTAAAGTTATACGAAAAAGATATTCGTCTCATATTTCGTAAATATATCAAAAAAATTTGGGATCTTGATATTAAATATTCCATATAACATAATGGTAAAAAATAAATAAATGATGAAATTAGATAAAAACTTTAGAATTACTTATTTCATATAAAATATAGATTAAATTATCTTTTCTCTAAAAAAAATTTGAGTAACTTCAAAAGTAATAAAGATACATTCAATTATCTATGTGATATGGAGAAATTGATATATATAAATGATGATAATCTGACGATATCTTATATTAATCTTAAAACATCTTTAAAACATTGAGACTATTCATATAATATTACGAATAATTTGTTTTTCAAACTAACAATTTTAACATAAGTTTTGCTAAAAAAAATATAAGAGACCGATTGAAGTGTGGAACCCTTTAAAATGAATGAAAGTTTGTTTACCCAAAGAAGTTTTACAAAATATTGTTGAGGATTCCAAATTCATTTGACTCTACTAAAATAAGTTTTTCAAAATTAAAGCTAATAAAATCTTATATACGATCAACTATGTCACAAAAAATTGAATGGTTTAGTCATCATATCTATAAAATGAGAATTTATGCAAAACATTAAATATAAAAATTTAGTAAAAAAATTTATTGTAAAAAATGAAAAATATTATGTTTTCATCTTTTTAGAATAAACTTTTATCATATATATATATATATATATATAATTTTTAGTGTTGTTTGTTTTTAATTAATATTTAGTGATCTATATTTTTGAAATCGTCTTAAGTTTCTATAATCTTAGATACGGCAGATCCAGCGAACCCTACTCCTAGTAAAAATTTTCATTGTTATAGAATTATATTTTATTTGTACATATTGTTATTCTGGAAACTATATTTGGTAAATAACTTTTTGAATTAATGTATTGTTAATTTTTTACTATATTGGTGAACTGGTAATTAGATAATATCAAGAAATATTGCAAACATGTAGGTAAATGCTATTAATTTAATAAAAAAAATATAAAAAGTTGAAAATAATAATAAAAAAATAAAAATAAAGAGAGAAAATGGGTGTAAATGTGTGGTCAGCACGTGAGGTTACTTTTGGCGCATGCGAAAAGCTGATGGAAATTACCACATCGTCAACACTTTTCATTTTATATTATATTTTGAAATGGTCTCAGAATAAAAGCAAATAAAACATTTTAGAATGATTTTTCTTTCGGCAAATTAAAATCCCTTTTTTTTTTTCAAATCAACGAGTACAAATTGTAATGTATGTGTGTTACAATTGCCAATAAATGGACAAAAGTAATTTAAATGTCACTTGCTCTTATATATGTAAAATACTTATATTTATTTAGAAAATAGTGCGGCGATTTATGACGGATAATTGAAAACTGAGGGCCTACCTGACCGGGCCATAAAAGAGACACCGATTGTCTGGAATTAAGGAACCATTATTTTTTTCAATTTCTCCTATCAATTTTTCTTTTTCACTTTAAATAATTTGGTATTCACTTTATTGCTTCTATTTGAATGATAAGGCAAAAATCTAGCTAAGAAATTATATTGATGGAATATGTTAAATAATGGTATATTTATAATTGCATGGATTTACTATTAGTTTAAATAATAATGATAATATATGGTAAATATTTGTGTGTATCAATATACTTCTTCAAATTTTGAAAGAATGTCGTTTTATTTTTAATTTTGTTATTGTAGGTTTTCTTTCCATAATTTAAATGAGTGACTTTTCTGACCAATAGAATAATTACAGTATTTTTTTAATCGGTTGATTTAAAATATTTAATGCAATTTTTATGGAAAACTGAAATTTATAAATCGGTGTGAAAAATGTAAAATAACACTCTTTCAAACTCAGAGGGAATATCATATTTAACATATGAGATAAATACAAAACTTATTATTTTTAAAACAGATTATTAAGTATCGAATATGAATCAGATATGAACATTTGCATAAACACATTAATAACATATGGGTCATTTAACTTCACTAAAATTTTGTAAATTTGGTTATAGGCTTGTACATTGTTTAACTAATCTCGGCAACTGCTCTATTTAGTCCTGGTCATGCTTTGCGAAGATAGTCTTCCAAGATGCTTTGTCCGGCTGCTTGTTCTGACGAGGTGAGTTGTTGATTCTATCTCAGCACATCTATGATTTTCGACGAAGTAGTTTGCTATGTTGACTTCAGGTCATATATGTTGTAGGTAAGGTGGTTTGTTGATTAGTCTCTTGGTCGTTTATAGTCTCGTCGAGGAGAATTTTTCAGTCTACTTCAGGTTGTCTATGATGTCTACCAGATGGCTTGATGATTAGTCTCCTGGTCCTCTATGGTTTCCTTGGTGTGGATTGTCGATTGAGCTTATGGTCTTCTATCATTATTGTTTTTCCCAAAGTTTCTTTTCAACATTTTTTTTTACAATTCTCTCTCGGTGGTTATGTTATAGATTTATGGTCATTTCTCTCCAGTTATCCCTTTTTTTAAAAAAAAAGTGGATTTCCTTTTATAGCAAGTGTTGCAAACTATTCCGACGAAACACACTATAAACAGGGAGTTCGACCCGCGTGTATCAGGTCGGGCAGTACCCGTTTAACCGTTATGAGTCGTTGGATTTGGATCCATGCCTCCCGAAGATTCAGAGGTTGAATTTTTTATGGGCCTTTGAATGAGTGTTAATCCGGGCCCGACATACGCTATGTATTATTGTAGAGAAATGATTGGATTTTTCAAAGTTGCCTCCATTTTGGTAGGTGGAGTTATTCATTAGTATGCATGTAACTATATCTTAAATATATTAGAAGAGAACCATTTTAGTCCTACACGACGCTCCATACTTTTTTAAAAAAAATTAGTTTATTTTGATGCTTTTATTTTAATTTTTCTTTCTTTTAAATTAATATATTTGGTATTTATCTTGTATAAGGAAGTTTGGATATCCATTTATATTATACATACTTTTTATATATTATATACTTTTTATTTTTCATATTTTTATTGAAAATAAAAAAACTAATAGTTATATAATGTATTATTAATAATAAATATATTTTTCTACATATGTCATGACTTAAAATTTTAAAATTCCGATATATATTATATAATATATTTTCTTTGTAAAAAACTCATATCAAATGAAAAAATGAGTAGTGGACTAATAATGTAATATAAATGTACTAAAAATGATAAATTATAATAGCAAAACTTGTATTGATAGACATCTAATTTGAAACTCTCTTTTGGTTCAAATGTTTTGGTTAAAATCGACAATCAAATCAAACATAACAAAACAGTAGAATATTTTATAAATTTATATGTAATAATGTACTCATAACACAAACTTTTATTTGTCACATTCATTTTCGGATTACAACTGGCATAACATAAAATATTTAGGAAATATTGTTATTTTACAAAAATTTAAAATCTAATTTAATTTATGAACTTGATGATAAATTTAAGTTTAGAAACTTTAACATGATAAATACAAAATATAGCTTAAATTTGTAATGACTAAACTTTATGTTAATAATATTTCTAATTTTTATTATGATATAAAATATATTTAAACTACATCATAGATTTAAATTTAAATTATCAACACAATTATTTTAAAAATAAAAAATGATATTTTGTTATTAAACTTATATTATTTCTATTAATTTTACTCAAAATATTATATTTATCTATTTTTATTACCTTTGTCTTGGATAAAATATATAGTTTTAATGAAAAAAATACAAACAAAATATTCAAAAGCCTCATAAATTTCTATATTAAGTTAAATATTTCAAGTAATTATCTCAACACATAGTTATACATAAATTATGAGACCATTTTTGAATAATTATATATGTATAAAATATATGTGACTTTATTTAAACTTTAAAATAAATAAAAATAGATGATTAAAAATATATTCACTTCTATATAAATAAATAGTTATTATGTTATATGGGATCCTAATAACAATTATAGCTAGCTCTACCATTGGTTAGATATGTATATATGTATGATCGTTCACAGATTATCGTATATGTATAACATAATTTCTCTTTTATTTGTTCATGTATCGTCAATTGCATGATTTTTAATGCTAAATTTTTTAACTATAACCACAAAAATTTACTACTGAATAAATTTTTTGACAAATATAGCTACAATGAAGCGAAAAATAGTAACATAAAAACAATTGTAATTATTTGTTGCAAACTTGTAGAAACTATGGCAATTTTGATGTTTCAGTTAAGCAAAATTTCAATCTACAAACAGTGTTGATGTAGACTATAAGTGATTTTCTCGCAAAAAATGATTTCATAATGGATAACTTATGGTAGATTGACATGTTCATATTGTATGGAACAGACTGATCTTTTTCAATTAAAGCATGGCAAAAAAACTAGTTGATTTGATTGCCATCGAAGATTTTTATCACAAACTCATGTTTTTCTAAGAAATTCAAGGTATTTTAAAAGGCTAAGAATGTGAGGAACAACCCGCTACATTTATATTCAAAAGACGGAATTCTAGACACTCACTTGGAAGATATTTATTTTTTTATAGAAAACTTTTAGTTGCGGTATTAACAACGATATCGAAGGATATAGAGAAACTCACCACTGCCACAAGCATAACATTTTGTGGTAGCTGCCATATTGGAGGACACATATTCTTCAGCATAATTTTGATGTGATGCATATTGAGAAAAACATTTTCGATAACATCATTGTTAAATGTCGCAGGGAAAACCAAAGATATAATAAACTCAAGAAAAATTTGGAGTTGTATTGTGATCAAAAAAGTTTAATCTTATGCAGTGTTCTAAAACACACTAGACTCTACCTAGATGATGAACCAGTGCCTAGGGCCTGGACGTATACGCGAACGCCTAAATGGAACTAAGCAGATTTACAGTTTTATAAGTATATACATATGCATAAATATATTTGTAATATATAATCTCATATGTTATATTTCAATAAATAATTAACTAATTAATGGTAATAATTATTTTTGTTGATATCTGCGAAATCATTGTGCTATGACTTGTTTTTGTTGCAAATTGTTCTCGGTATCAATATTATTCTACCATGTGGAAAAAATGGTAATACAAATTCTAAAAAATGAATAGCATTTTCTTAAGTTTTTTTGTTCTTTTACAAAGAGAGAGAAGAAAAGAGTACTTTTTTGGGAATTTAGTGTTTTCTTATGTTAACAATGTCATTTAAGATAAACAAAACAATTTTTGATTAAAAAATAAAAAATGTAAATGAGTCAAAACTATGCTAACAATATAGTCTTGTATGGGCGCCTAGGTAGCGCCCAGATAACGCCCAGATAACGCCTAGGCAGCGCCCAAAAAACGCATAAACAGCGCCCAGAAGGATTATGCGGCGTCTAGGCGTCTGATTTTTTTAAAACCGCATGAATAGTTTCATATAGTAAAATCGCTACGTTTATAGACTGCCTAGCACTTAGATGCCGTCTAGGCGCGCGCCTAGAGTGTATTTTAGAACATTGATCTTATGTCTTTTGAAAAGGCTCCAGTTCCAATATTCAAATATTCTCCTAAAAAAGTTGGCATTTCTTAGATGGTTAAAATATGTGGTAAAATTTTCTGATGGCTATGTGTCAAACATAGGACGTTGCATTAACGTTGACAACATGGGGTAAAATACATGGCTTGCAAAGCCATGATTGTCATGTTATTATGCAACGACTATTTTCTTTTGCATTATGTGAACTTCTTCCACCATAAGTCCATGAAGCTATATCAGGTTCATTATCATTTCATTTGTTAAATTTGATATTTGCATTTATATACTTAATATACTTAACTAAGTAATATATTTTGTATGCAGATGTTAGATTATTTTTCGCTATCTTTGTTCATGAAATTTGAAAACCAGTGACGTAAATCGCTTGAAAAGTAACATAGTTCAAACACTTTGCAATATGGGGAAAAATTTTCCATCGTCATTTTCTATGTCATGGAACACTTGACTATTCACTTACCAACATAAGCAGAACTTGGTGGATCGGTAAGTTCTATTAGAAGTATCCATTCGAACGATATATGTTTCACCTAAAAAAATATACAACAAAGCAAAATTTGAAGTATCAATAGTTGAACAAATTATACGAAGAAATCACAAATTTTAGTTCCCACAACTTTGCATATGTCGGGGAAAATGTGTTATAAAAATATTGAAAAAGACATGCTAGTGGTTTTGCTACCCGATATGTATACTCATATGATATCTTGTTTAAACACATTAGAAGTGGAAGTGGTAAAACATATTATGCATGGTTAACTGATGAAGAAAACCACATCCCCCATATATACATTTTTATCAATTGTGAAGAACTAGCACAATTTGAAAGATACCCAAAGTAAATCAAAATAATATATATATATATATATATATATATAAGATATTTTATTACGAGATTTTATTTAATTTTGATTTTTTATTGCATTTGAAAATGATACGAGAGACAAATATTATGAGCTCAATAAAAATATATTAGCTACCATGAAAGAAAGAGATTATTCAAAATGTTTGTTTAAGTTGGTAAATTTATGGTCGTGCATTCTCTGATTTTTGATGATTATTGCAACTTATTTTAAAAATATAAAACAACACATTTTCACTTTCTCGTTATCGTTTACATGCAGGTTCAAAGAAATAACTCAAATTCTAAGTATTCTTTATGGTTACAAGATCTTGTGAGATGTCCAATAAGATAATGCACATGTTGGATATATCATTAATACAGTTCGCCATGCACAAAATAAAACGACATCTAATTACAGTGTTTGTGTGCGCGAAAGCTCTAAAAATGAGAAACTTACTACACAAAACTTCAACAAATAATTTAGAATGAATATCATGGAGTTGTTTGACTGAAGGTTGCATTGTTCTAATGTGATTGGTTTGATACAACTTTTGGATATGGTACTAGTACACGTAAACTAGGTGTTGTCGAGGTTCGTGTTGCAGGTGGGTATGAGAAGTATGATCCATTTGTTTTAACAACAAAAACGGATCAAGTTTTTTATTTGTCTTATCCACGATTGAAACGATGGATAGACGAGTGGTCTAGTGGCTAAGGTCTACTCGAGAGAAGACGACGACGAATCTATATTTTATGCACCAACTTATTAATTAAATGTAAGCTAACTTGTTTTACTATGAGAGAAACTTAAATACATTCCCGAAGAACCTATAGACGAAGATTCAGATAACCATAACACCGATTTGGAGATGTCAGAATCATAAAAATCAAAAACGACTAATAATTTATAGTTATACATTAATCATTTTTTATTAATTAAATAAAAATAGATAATATTGTTGTATTACATTTGTTTTATATATATAGAATATGCAGTTTATATATATATATATATATATATATATAATAGTTATATATTAACCATTTATATAT
>OVBE01010896.1:0-14610 GCA_900406425.1 Iberis pinnata
TCCGGGATTATCTCCGGACGTAAGATCATAAGGAGATATTGTTCTTCGAGCAGATTGCGTAGTGTCACCCATTGATAAGAACGTGAAATAGAAGAGAACCAAATTCGAGCAACAACCTATGTAGAAGTTTTAGGTTGGTGGCTCTGATACCATGACAAACTTTAGAGAGATTGAAAAATAGGTTCTTTATTGATCGATAGTTATGAATCAGGTTATATACATAATTCTTTGTACACTTAACTTAAGTAACCTAATTACAACATTAACGTTGGCCCAATAGGCCCAATAGTTTGCACCACGTTCAATTCGTTAATTAACATTCTACTACATTACACAGGTATCAATCGACGAAATGTATAGAAAATTGGCGTCAAATAGAAACTGAAAGTGTTGTGATATGTGCTAATATTAATAAATATCATTTATGTATATGTGTGCTATTAAATAAACCACATATATGTGATATGTTTGCTATCAAAGAAATTACAATTATGTGATATGTGTGCTATTCAGTTACAATAATTATGTTTTAGTTCTATACTATAACATTAGTTGATAACTTGATATGAATGAACCTTATGCTTTCTATTATACTTCTCTGTTTCATGGTATTTGTAATTAAGTTTTTTGGATTAGTACAACACAAAATATTATTTAATTCATCTATATTTAATAAAAATAATAATTAACTAAAACTAATCAATTAACCAATCAAAAAATTATGCAGAATATGATTGATTTATAATTTTAATTTTTTCATAATTAAAATGCAATAATATCACTTAATTTGTAATAAAATCAAAATGATTTGTAATAAAAAAATCACTTGAAACGGTGGGAATGTTATTTTATGTAGTATGACCAATTTATGTTATATATAATTAAAATTTACTTCTAAATCAAAATTATAAGTCTTTATCTTTTTATATTCTTGGATAATTTATGAGAATTTCCATGATATACTAAATTTGATACAAACATATTGCATATTTTCAATTTTTTTGAAGACACTATTAAACATACAATATTAAATATTGAAGGGTTATAATTTAAATTTTGATTCACTATTTAGATTTTAAGATTTAATTTTGAGGGCTTAAGGTTAAAATTTAAAAATTTAAAATATTTTAAATTTGTAGTAATTTTAAAATAAAATATTTTCTAGTACTTCTTTTAAAAATAAAAATAAATTTTAAAATTAAAACTAAAAAAGAGTGGTATTTTTTAGAATTTCCATTCTTAATTAGTTTGAATTGCCTATAAAAGCCCATTGATAAGACGAGCTCATGAAACTCATAATGGGCCTTAGATCACTAAGAGCCTGAATAAAAAATACAATTACCAAAGATACAATAAAATAAAAATATCATCACATCACAATTAAAGAGATTACAAAATAGCTGAGAGTTTATATAAGTGCGCATGTTAGATATAAAAAATAACAAAGCGTTTGGATAAATGCGCATATTAGACACAAGAGTTACATTTCTACGCGGACAATTTTCTCGCCGGATTTTCACAATACCGACGACTACTCTCAACCGATTAATCAACTACCACTTGCGAGAAGCTAATTTGGTGGAAGCACGCAGGCTGTTTAATCAGAACTCGACATCTCTAGACAATTCAACATGGAACATGATGATTTCTGCTTACGTTCAACGTGGTTTAATGTTGGAAGCTCACCACGTGTTCGACGAAATGCCTGTGAGAGATGTAGTATCGTGGAACACTATGTTCATGGGTCTGAAGAAAACTAATGACTCAGAAAGTGTTCTTATGTTATTTCTAGAGATGCGGAGATCTGGGTTAAATCCTGATGAGCTTACTATCTCTGCGATGATAGATATGGTATCTGAATCTGGATTTAAAGTTTTGATCTTTCAGTTACATACACTTGCTATTCGATTAGGGCTTAACTTAAATGCTTATACTGGTTCTTCTTTGTTAAGAGGTTACATGAGTATAAGGAGTTTCAAGGGTTTAGAAAGAGTATTTGATGAGATATTGGTGAAAGATGTAGTCTCTTGGAATCTATTGATAATGGGTTATATGAAATTAGGTTTTTTGGAAAATAGTGAGAGAACATTCTGCGAAATGCCGGAGAGGAACATCATTAGTTGGCACACAATGTTAATTGGATACATAAACAACATGAAGATCGATAAAGCTAGAGACTTGTTTAATCAAATGAGTCAAAAGAATGTTTTTTCTTGGACTGTGATGATCAATGGCTATGTACAGAGCAGAGAATTTAAAGTAGCGTTGATACTTTTCCACGAAATGGTTGAATTTTGGAACAATAGACCAAGTCACTACACATTTTCAACTGTTTTAAAAGCATGTGCAGCTTCTTCTTCACTTGTTATGGGAAAACAACTGCACTCAATGATCGCAAAGCGTGGAATGGCTGATGACATAATCTTATCGACTTCACTTATAAATATGTATGCAAAGTCAGGTGATATTACCGCTGCTTCACACGTGTTTAACTTTATGCCAATGAAGAATCCAGCTTCATGGAATTCGATAATAGGAGGTTTCGCAAGACATGGATTAGGAGTTGATGCTTTGGAGGAGTTTGAGAAGATGATTGAATGCGGTTACAAGCCTGATCAGGTTACTTTCATTAACTTGTTATCGGCTTGTGCTCATGCGGGGTTAGTGGAAGAAGGAGAAAAGCAATTCATGTTAATGGGTAAGCTTGGGATAGCTGCAGAAAAGGAACATTATGCTTGTATGGTGGATCTATTAGCAAGGTCAGGTCAGTTAGATAAAGCAGAGAGATTGATAAAAGGAATGCCTTTTGAGCCTGATGTTGTTATTTGGGGAGCTTTGCTTGGTGCTTGTGGATTGCACTCATGTATGGAACTCGGTGAGGTTGCTGCCAAAGGAATCTCGAGATTGCGAAAAGAGCATCCTGCGGCTTATGATGTACTGTGTAGAGTTCATGGCGAGAAAGGAGATTGGACTAGTGTTATAGAGTTAAGGAGATTTATGAATAAGACTAAAGTGAAGAAGCAAGATTCTAGTAGTTGGATTGAAGCTTTTTGTTAATATAATCTGAAGCAAAACATATTGCGTTAGACAGAGTTGTGAAACAGAGCTATTGAGTAGAATGGCAAAGAAACAGAGATTTAAAAATGGACACATTTCTGAGTGATGCAAGATTCTTTCAATGAAAGGAGTAGCAAACGACAAAAGCATTACAAAACAAGATGGTCTTAATGACCAAGATATTCTTCTGATACACAACATAGCTGATACAAAACCTTTTCAAAAGATTTTATTTGCTGCAGCGATACGATATGCAAAGAAAGCATTTGAGACTGCGAGTTTGATCTCATCCTCTGTTAGTTCGTGACCACCACCCCATTGTTTAGAGATACTACTTGTTGGTGGCACAAACATATCTTTGGTAATTTCACGCAATGGTTGACTGGTGCAGTCGAAGGAGCTCCACGTCTCTTTTCCAACTTCATATATATTCTTCAAAATTAAGCCAAATTTTTCCTCGAGTCTAGTCTTTGTATCTTTTATACTAAAACCCGCGAATGTAAAACTTGGGAGGATGAGAAAGTTGTAGAGAGATAGAGGCATTTCAAAGGGATTACAAAGCCGGACTATGAGGCACTGGCTCGAGTCACATAGCTGGAGCATAATTTCTGCTCTTAATGGAATAGGTATCATGTCTAAACCGATCAGCCTCTTATGGTTCAATGAGTTTGACATCATGGCTTGTATGACTTCATCTACTTGGGCTTTATTTGTAGCTATTGTAGTTTTGATACTTAGTTTCCCCAAGGTGGTAGCATTTCCAAACTCCACAGTCGTCGACATGTCTGAAACAGAAGAGAACACATACGAGTGGCTCTACTTGTTGGAAAGTTGAAAATGAAATGAAGAGTTTGTGCCTCTATATATTAACAAAGAGAGCTAATTAATGCTTTAAAAGTGACGTTTTTGGATTATGGTAGACGAACATGCACATTGTCTTGGAAATATAATAACAAGATAGTAATATCGGATTTGTAATAGTTGACCGTTTAGACAAGCTATTTACTGTTATTAAATTACAAATTATAAAAATAATCAATTATTCAAATTATTAAAAACGAGAGTTATAAAGGAAAATATAAATCAATTACTGGTTTAGTGGTTAAGTTTCTAACTAATCGAAAACGTAGGTATCAAAGAGAGAGAACGAATATGATTCATGTTGGAAGGTCTTCTCTCTAAACGAGACTTAAATAACAAGATATGGGCCTCGTGTAACGCAAGTTAGACAGCTTTGGTTGGGATTCTGATATAACTAGTTGGACTCTAGTCTCGGAAATAATGGTTAGAACAAGTTCATTAGGGTATCTTAAGTAGTTCTTAGAGTTTATTTAAGTGTATTTATGGGAAAAATTAACATTTTAATTAGGATTATACAAGGATCCCGTCTTTGTTAAGGTTTTTAAGACCAATTACGAAACGCATATTATCAGTTTCTTATTGGTCTGAGTTTTTTGAGAAATTTTATTTTTTGCTTTTCTCATTTTCGTAACCCGAGTAGGGTTTTTTCTCTCAAGAATTGGAGGTGGCGACTATGGTGATTTCACCTTTTCTGGCCAAATTCGCGGTGAATCGTCGTAAGAGACGAATTTTGAGATGGGGAGGCAAGGTACATCATCGGCTAGAGCCGATTGGAGTCGTAACAGCGTGAAAGAGGAAGCAATTGGTGGGTAGACTTTTGAACCGAAACAACTCGATTAGAGAAGTAAGCAGTTCATGGTACTAATCGTCTTAAACCTTTCTCTTTTGATTATACATTTTTGTTTAGGTGTATGTTATTGATCTGTGTGATATTGATTGCGTGTTATTGTATATTGTTGTTTTGTTGTTTATCTTACTATGAGTTTTTGTTTGATATTGATTGTGTGCTATTGATTGTGTGATATTGATTGCTTTGTGTTTTGTCATTCATATTAATATGAGTTTATGTGTTGTTCATTGTAGGTTACAATCAAATGGAGTGGCAATCCAATGTCGAACGGATCTTCAAACCATGTACTTTCTGAACATAAATGTAAAACAAGTTAGGTGCAGTTCTCTGCAGTGGTTGCTTGTGATTAAGTGTCATTGAGTGCTTGTGTTAGTTGTAGGTTAGTGCTTGTGTTAGTTGTAGGTTAGTGAAAAACTAATGGCTATTCAATGCAAAACCTTAATGCTAACTACCAAAACCTTGTTGTTGTCTATATAACTTAAAGATATTTAAAACTTAAACTAATCAAAATCATCTTTTTGTTTAAACCACTAGCTAAACACCAAACTCTTAAAGTATTATCATAAATAAGAGAAAAGTTTCTCAAGTGTATTACTCCCTCCGTTTCATATTAGTAGTTGTTTTGCTTAAAAGCACGCATATTAAGACAATTTTTTGTTTTTCTACATTTTTTTACTTTTTTACTTTTTTTTGTCTCTACATTTAGTTAGAGCAATGATTAATATGGATTAAAGAAAAATGAAAACATAAGAAAATGATTTTAAACCAATAATGAATTAATTGTTTTAATTATATTTTAACTTTTTAAGTAAAAGTTTTTACTTTTTGCCTTGGTTTTTGAAAACAACTTATATTATGAAACAAAATAAATCCTTCAAAACAACTAATAATATGAAACGGAGGGAGTAACATTTGAGAAAAAAGTCTTAAAAAATTAGTTAAGAACTTTTTGGAAGGTTCTCTGATGGAGATGGTCTTAGAACACGTCCAAAGGGCCCTTTGTTGAGGGTTCTTAAACCCAAATAATATTATTATATGGGTTGAAAGCAAAGAATCGATCTCTTATTTGGGATTTAAGAAGTGGAATCAAGACCGCCACATGTCAATCAAGTACCAATTTTTTTTTCCAGCTTTGGTGTTTTTTTAATAATTTTTTGTAGAACTTAGCTTTCGGATATTCGGTTCGGTTCTGATTATTCGGATCCTAAATTCGAATACCCAATTGATACTTTTCTAATATTCGATTTGGTTCCGGTTCAGTTTTTGTAGGTTTCGGGTTAGTTCGGTTCCGGATCAGTTCGGTTCCATAAGTCGGTTCTGGATATTTTCGACCTAAAATACCAAAAAATACCCGAAAAAACTAAAATATCCGAAATAGTTTTAGACTAAATTACCCGAAGAAAAAATAAAATACCCAAAAATAAAAAAAATTACCCGAAGAAAACAAAAAATTACCCGAAAAAAACTAAAATACCCAAAATATATAATATGTATATATATATATATATATGTTCAAATATTTCAATTAAAATTTTATGTTCAAATATTTAGGTAATAAGTTGTTAGTTTTATAAAATTTATATTCAAATATCTCAATTAAAAAATTAATTTTTATTTCGTAAGAACCACATTAGTGGTCCTACCATTGGAGGCACTAAAATTAAAAAAGATTCTTAATTATTTAAGGTTTGATAAATAATGTTAAAATAATTACGATACGTGAGAAGGGTTATAATTTGGGCAAAAACGTGAGATTACAATTTGGTTTGGCCAAATTTAAATGGGAGATTCTTAAAAATACCATAAAAAATAGGTTTATTTAAAAATATCACACATTCCTAAAACTTATAATAATACCACATATTTTCCATAAATATCACAAAAATGTTTTTGTTAAAAAAAACTACAAAATTTGAAATAACTTTAAAACTTTAAATTTAAATCCTAAAACCTCAAAACCAAATCCTACCCCCTTCAAAACTAAATCATAAACTCTATTTAGTGAACACAAACCCAAAATTGTAAATTCTAAACCCTTAAAATTCACTTTTATGTTTGTAGTATTTTTGAAACATTTGAGAATGTGTGGTGTTTTTTGAACTTTTAGAAGTGTGTTGTATTTTTGGAATTTGAACCCTTTTTTTTCTTTTGATGGTATTTTAAGGAATTCCTCAATTTAGAATGATGCATGTAATTATGTAAGCGGTTGGCATAGTGGTGGAAAAGCGGGACATTTTGATTGAATGATTTTGTCAAACCTAAACCGCCCAAGGGTTATGTAAAAATGGCTTCCTCAATTCATTTTCTTCTTTTTTATGTGATCAAAACAATTTTAGAGAAAAACTGCATCTAAGAGAAAATTGGCTGAGAGTTGCTAAGAAGAGTTCATGGGGAGAAAGGATATTGGACTAGTTTTAGAGTTGAAGAGATTGATGAATATATCAGACCAAAGTGAGATTTATGTGAGTTTGACACTTTTGAGCCGCAAAGTTTTTTTAGGGTAAAAGGGGAGAGTTGTGAGTTTGTTCAAGAGATTCTTACATCTTGTGAGAAAGAACAAAACGGGTTGGGGTTAGGTTTTAAGCTAATAAGCGTATTGTGTGTAATAACTTATTGAACAAGTTAAATAAATAAAGACTTGTGTTTGCTAAAAGGTTATTCAATTCGATCAAGTAATACTTGTATGTTCTACCAATCTTTCAGTTGGTATCAGAGCGGGCACTTGACGAAGGACAAGAAATCTTTCACAAACAGGTGAAGATCATGTGACAAAGAATGGAGAACACGCAATTGCCTATGACCCGTTCGGTACTGTAGGATCCCGACAACTTTGGATGGTGGAAAGTCCAAATCTGTGAGTTACTCAAAGGGATAGATGAAGAGGCTTGGAATGTTGTTACCTAAGGATGGATTGCACCAATGAAAAAGGACGAAAAAGGAGAATGGATTGAAAGAGAATCAAATGAGTGGACAGAGGCTGAGAAACTCAGATCTAAGTATAACTTGAAGGCACTCTCAACCATCTATTGTTCACTAACAAAAGATCAGTTCAAGCGTGTGCAAGGTTGCAAAACTGCAAAATCAGCATGGGACATTCTTCATGCTACGTATGAAGGAACTAATGATGTAAGAAGAACAAGAATGGATTTGTTGGCTTTGAAATTTGAAAGAATTAAGATGGGAGAGGATGAAAGCATTGAAGAGTTCATTGGGAAATTATCATCTATTGCAAATGCATCGGATGCTTTAGGAAAAACCTACAAGGACAAAAAACTTGTAAAGAAATTTCTGAGGTGTCTCCCAAGTCAGTACCAGTCTCACAAATCATCACTTCAAATCGCCAAAAACTCAGATGAAATGGCATTTGAGCAGGTTGTGGGAATGATGCAAGCTCATGAACTTGAAATCAAACAAGAAGAACAAAAAAAAGAAAGGTGGTGTGGCATTCACAATAACTGAGCCACAAACTTCAGACACACTTGAAGATATGGTGGGACTCATTGTCAAAAAGTACTTCAAGAAGTTTGACAGAGGACAACATCGTGATACCTCTCATCAAGCCAAAACTAAGATAAGGACAGATATAGATAGAATTTATCGAAGTAACGATATACAATGCCATGAGTGAAAAGGTTTTGGTCACTACAAGGCAGACTATTCGAACCTTAAGAAGAAAGAGACCATTAAATGTCAAGAGTGCAAGGGGTTTGGGCATGTGAAGTCTAAATGCATTAACACACAGAAGCATAAAGAGAAATCGTTTGATAGTCAAGATGATGGTAGTGATGACACAGACTCAGAAGAGAGCAGTGGAGATGAGATGCTAAACCTTGTGGCTTATGTGGGAATCAGTGAAGAGAATTCAGATACTGAATTTGAGTGTGAAGTGACACCCAATTAAGAGGTGAATTGTGCATTGCATTAACAGCATGTCAGATTCAGAATAAAGAGTTGAAAGACAAAAACCAGACTCTTATGGAAGTTATGGATATTCTGAGGGCATAGCTATTTGATGAAAAGGAAAGGAACATATTGTTACAAAACCAACTGGGTGACTAGCTAAAGCAAATCAAGATGATATCAAAAGGAACTCAAGATCTCGATCAACTGCTCATGATGGGAAGACATGGTACTGGTAATCGAGGTTTAGGGTATGAAGGCGGCACAAGTCAGACTACCACTTTTGTGAAGGCTATTGGTAATGTAACAGACAATCAAGGCAAGACACCAGTTGTATCACGTCACAAGGAAGGAACATCTAATGTCAGAAGTACAAGGAGAAGACACAACCGAGGTTCGATCAAGTGTAGTTACTGCAAATAATTGGGGCATTGTAAGCTTGAATGTGATTGGTGGCACGAGAGGATATTTCAAGTACTTCATGAACAATCATACCATGTTGATAAACGGTACAAGAACCACGTTTGGGTAAGAAAAGAGTTTTTGTACTGTTATTCAGCACTAACCTCTGAGGTAAGTGTCACAGAGACACAAGAAAGTGCCTGGTATTTTGACAGTGGGTGTTCAAGACACATGACGGGTAAGACAGAATCCTTAAAGGATGTGGAATCTGCTAATGTTGGGAAGGTCACATTTGGTGGGGGAGCTAAAGGAAAAATCATAGGAAAAGGTGACACAACCGGAGACAGCAATCCAAAATTATAAGATGTATTCTTAGTTGAAGGATTAACAATAAACCTCATTAGTATCAGTCATCTATGTGATGAGGGTCGTTGTGACCTTCATAAGGAAACAGTGTCATGCTGTGGACGAAACATGCAATGTGAAGCTTCAAGGAATCAGAACAGGAAGTAATTGTTACATGTGGAAGCCTAATGAAAAGTGTCTCATAGAAGAAGCTCTTAGTCAACTTAACCTCCGACACCGAAAGTTAGGACATGTGAATGTTAAGACATTACTCAAACTAGCAAATCATGAGCTGGTTAGAGGATTACCAAAATTGAAGAATGATGATAACATTATGTGCGGACCATGCTCAAAAGGAAAGCATATCAAAGTTCATCATCCCAAGGTAGCCGAAATTACTACCAAGGGTCCATTTGATTTAGTTCATAAGGATCTTATGGGACCCATTCAGGTAGAAAGTATAGCTGGAAAGCGGTATATCCTTTTACTAGTTGATGATTAGACCAGGTACACATGGGTGAGATTTATGAGAGAAAAATCGGAAACAATTGAAAGTTTTCGGATCTTGGCACTTCAGCTTAAGAATGAAAAAGACGCCATCAAAAGCATCAGAAGTGATAGGGGAGGAGAATTTCTAAATGAAAATTTTGAAAAATTCTGTGCTGATCAAGGAATAATGTATCAGATGTCTGCGCCTAGAACACCTCAACAGAATGGGGTAGTAGAGAGAAAGAATATAACATTGCAAGAAATGGCACGAGCCATGTTGCATGCAAATCAAGTGGCAAAGCATTTTTGGGCTGAAGCTGGGAGTACTTCATGCTGCATCATTAACATGGTGTATGTTAGGAAAGGTACATCTACCACACCTTATGAATTGTGGAAAGGAAAACCTCTAAGTGTGAACTACTTTCACGTTATTGGATGTGTGTGCTACATACTCAATGACAAGGACCAGCTGAGAAAGTTTGATGCCAAAAGTGATGAAGGAATCTTTTTGGGGTACTCTGTCGTCAGCACATCATACAAAGTTTTAAGAAAAGGACCAGAACTGTGATGGAACTGTGAATGTTGTGTTTGATGACTTACATCATCTTGATGAAGGGATCACAAGACTGGATCTATCGGTAGAGAAACAAACACATTCGTCAAATGTGAATGAAGATGAAGAAAACAGACAAGAATATGAGGCATCACAAGAAGTGAATAATCCTAGTGTTCATCGTAATCACTCTGAAAAAGATGTCATTGGGAGTGTGACTGACGAGAGAATTACCAGAAAGAAACAGATAAAATTTCGAGAAATGGTGGGATACTCTTGTTTCGTGTCAATGATAGAACCAAAGACACATGTGGAGGCTTTGCAAGATGAATACTAGCTAGTTTTAATGCAAGAAAAGTTGGAGCAATTTGCAAGGAATAATGTATGGACCTTGGTACCAAGACTAGAGAATGTAAATGTGCTAGGTACCAAGTGGATATTCAAGAACAAAACTGATGAAATTGGTCATGTGGTCCGAAACAAGGCAAGACTGGTTCCACAAGGGTATTCTCAGAATGAAGGAATTGACTTTGATGAAACCTTCACACATGTAGCACGTCTTGAATCCATCCGGTTCTTAATTGGAATGGCATGTGTCACGGGATTCAAGCTGCACCAGATGGATGTCAAAAGCACTTTCTTAAATGGAATCCTACAGGAGGAAGTGTTTGTGGAACAACCAAAATGTTTCGAGGATGGCAAATTCCCAGATCATGTGTACAAACTGAAAAAGCTCTGTATGGGCTAAAACAGGCCCCTAGAGCATGGTATGAGAGGCTGACAATATTTTTGCTAGAGAAAGGATATATCAGAGGGAGTGTGGATAAAAATATGTTTCACTACTCAAAAGATGGTGATATTTTGGTGGTTCAGATCTATGTAGATGACATAGTCTTTGAATCTACTAACTCAGCACTCGTTCTTAATTTTCTTCAATGTATGAAACAAGAATTCGAAATGAGTATGTGTGGTGAACTAACCTATATTCTTGGCTTTCATGTTCAACAAAAGGATGATGGGGTGTTTATCTCGCAGAGTACATATGCCAAGAATCTGGTCACAAGGTTATGTTTGGACACATGCAAGGCTGCTAGAACACCAATGAGTACTACATGTAAGTTGTCAAAGGATGAAAGTGGTGAAGATGTAGATCAGAAATTATATCGTGGTATCATTGGGAGTGTATTATATCTCACAACAAGCAAACATGATATCATTCTTAGTGTGGGAGTATGTGCCAGATATCAAGCTCAACCCAAGATGTCTCATCTCAAGGCACTAAAGAGAATTGTCAAGTATGTCAAAGGAACCCCGAACTTAGGGTTATACTATACAAAGGATAGCAATCCCAACCTTACAGGGTATTGTGATGCGGACTGGGCAGAGATTTTGGATGACAGGAGAAGTACAAGTGGTGGAGGATTCTTTTTTGGAAATAACATGATAACATGGTTGAGCCGCAAACAAAATTGTGTGTCATTGTCAACTACCGAGGCTGAATATATTGCGTTAGGAAGAAATGACAATCAAAGTACGATTAATATTTCTAAGAATCTTGTGCAGCATTCACGAACCAAACATATTGATATAAGACACCATTTTATACGAGAACTGGTAAAAGACAAAGTTGTGATGATAGAACATGTGAGCACAGAACTTCAACTCGCTGACATGTTCACCAAGCCATTAGATTTCAATAGATTTGTTGATCTTCGCAAATCTATTGGGGTCTCTGAACTTTAAAAATGTGCACCGCTGAGGTATGACTGGGAATCACAATAAGATAATGTTTCTAGCTAACAAACTTGATGAACAGAGAAAAAGAGCTGCCTGTCATGCCATCACATGTGATCACTCGGGTATCTCTCTTCTGGTTGCTTAATCGTCTACAATGTCCATCTCCGATTCCTCATCTCGACAGTCATTCTAATCCCCAGGATCCCTCGACGTACCTGACACTGTATCATCTCCGGTGGATGCCATTGATTTCAGAACATTGCCTCTTGTTCTCTATGGTGAGCATTCTCCTGCACCGCCTCCTCATGCAACCCTTTAACACCCGGTGTCTCCGGTTCCTAATTTTTACACACTTGTAGAGTCCATTCCTGAAACACCTGAGATTCCGCCATCTGCACCGTCTCATGTGCATGCACTAAGTCAACAGGTTCCTGTCACTCGACCAAAGCAACATAACACCACCTCTGGTCACTCATCTCGGCATACTCGCCCTCGCACTCGTGTTGCACCTTCCTCAGTCCAACCAGTGGTGGATCTGACTCGGTTCTTCTCGTTATACGCCCAGACCAGGTATGACATTTTCGCAACTATTACGCTCCTTGAAGAGCGCATGGTTGATTTGACAGTGTTTCCCCCAGTTATTGAACCACTTCTACGTGATCTCGGTTGTATGAGTACTATTACTGGTCTTCCTGGGTATGTCCGAAATTTGGTATTTGAGTTTTGGGCTCATCTCCCTACTGATAAGACCACCTCTCTGTATGTCCTGGTCTGGGTGCACGATCACACGTATGAACTGTCTGCCACCACCATCAATCAGGCTTTTGGTCTCCCATATGTTGATGATAAGGCAAGTGAGGTTGTTGGTCGTGCAGTGGCTGATGATGATTTAGTTGTTTTCTTGTCTGATGGTCGTATGCGTGTTTGGGTAGATCTTCGTATCACTCATTTTTCTCCTGATAAGTCTGCCTTATACAAGATCTTCTGTCATAATTGGTTACCTACCAAGAATGCTACCTACATTTGTCGGACTCGTGCTCGGTTACTATATTAGTTGTATTAACGCTTACGTATCAACTTTGGCCGGCTTGTTTTCTCCCTGATTCTGCACCGTGGCTATGAACCTGCCAGCAAGTACTACTTACTGTTTCCCTCACTGTTGTATTGGATCCTTCAATGCCAGAGTCATGTGTCTCTCAACCATGGTGAAGGGCTGGTGAATGTTCCTTTTTACAAGATGGATCCTTGTCTTAGGACACCACTGGCTTTAGGGGATCATCTGCGTAAGGCTATGATGGTTGCTATTAGCCTGTTACAACAGGCAATCACAGGTAAGTTCCTTTTTACTTTGTTTCCCTCTCAAACCTATTTTTGTTAGATGTTTTTGATTCAGTTGTGATACCAAGCAGGGGGAGAACAGGAGAAAGCAGAACAAGTACCACGAGCAGATGATGATGCAGTAGTCTGAATCATTAATTTTTATGTTTTGTTTATGCGGTCTCATTGAATGTTGAGTGTGAGACGAACTCGGTTAATTTGGTTCAACCTTTGTGGTTGTAATATTTTGAACATGAATGTCTGGTTATCCGTTTTTAAAGAATTGATTATGACTATCTTGTTGTGATGTTATGTGTTTGGAGACATGGTGTTTTGTGTCTGGTTGTTTTTGAACAGAATCACAAAGGAGTTGCTTGATTATCAAACTGAATCAAAAGGGGGGGGGGAAATTGAAAGGGACATGAAGATCTGAAGCAAAGATATGAAGACAGTGTCGTTTGAAAAGAAATGCTGAGGAGTTAAAGCGGGCTGTCAAGAAAAGGAAAGGTTGTGGCATTAACAAGAAAATGAAGTTTTCGAGTACAAGGAAAAAAACTTATGAAGAATTGGAAAGAGATGTTTAGGGTTAGGATATTATTTAAGGGCTCAAAAGTGAAGAGAAATATTAACATTTTTGAGCCGCAAAGTTTTTAAGGTAAAAGGGGAGAGTTGTGAGTTTGTTCAAGAGATTCTTAGTTCTTGTGAGAAAGAACAAAACGGGTTGGGTTAGGTTTTAAGCTAATAAGTGTAGTGTGTAATAGCTTATTGAACAAGTTAAATAAATAAAGACTTGTGTTTGCTTAAAGGGTATTCAACTCAATCAAGTAATACTTGTGTGTTCTACCAATCTTTCAAATGAAAGCTAAATAACATGATATGGGCATTATGTGACGTTTGTGATCCGCAAGTTAGACAACTTTAAATAGGAATTTGACATGATTAGTCCGATTTAGACATGGTGGTTAGATTAGTTTTTGGATGAGGTAGGATAAATAAGCGGACGTTTATTTACGCCAAAAATGCGAACAAATGTTACTTGTCTCAGTGATAGGCTTAGAATTTAATCCTAAAACTAATGCTGCAGAGAACAGATCACGGT
>OVBE01010897.1:0-14610 GCA_900406425.1 Iberis pinnata
AGCTGCTCCTGTTCTTGTTCTTGTTCAAGTTCTGGTCCATCCATGCTTACATCACTACTCATCTGCCATTTTTTTGTAGACTTAGTTATTAGTCTGTTGGTCTGCCAATTTTTTTTGCAAACTAAGTTATTAGTCTGCTGGTCTACCAATTTTTCTAGCAGACTTAGTTATTAGTTTGTTGGTCTGCCATTAGTTTTTGGCAGACTTAGTTATTAGTCTGATGGTTGCCATTTTTTTGTAGACTTAGTTATTAGTCTGCTGATCTGCCATTTTCTGGTAGACTTAGTTATTAGTCTGTTGGTTTGGCAATTTTTTGCAGACTTAGTTATTAGTCTGCTGGTCTACCAATTTTTCTAGCAGACTTAGTTATTAGTCTGGCATTATTTTTTGGCATACTTAGTTATTAGTCTACGGGTCTACCAAATTTTATGGCATACTTAGTAATTAGTGTGCTCGTCTGCCAATTTTTCTGGCAGACTTAGTTATTAGTCTGTTGGTTTGCCATTTTTTTGGTAGACTTAGTTATTAGTCTGTTGCTCTGCCATTTTTTAATAGACTTAGTTATTAGTTTGTTGGTCTGTCAATTTTTTGATAGACTTAATTATTAGTCTGCTGGTCTGCCATTTTTGGCAGACTTAGTTATTAGTCTACCTGCTAATCTGTCAATTGTTTTGACAAAGCAAGGAAATGAGACCATTGTGAACCCAAAAAAAGAAATGAGACCATAAATTCAAAGAGTGTTTGTTAATCATGTGATGACTATTATTAACCTTCGAGAAACAATAAACATTACAAACGTAAACCTAGAAGCTTATTTTTCTTATTTGAAGTTCATAAAAAATAAAAAAAATAGTCAAACAACAATGTATTGCTTAAATGAACAACACTTAAAAAAAATTAAAGTCTCATAGCATAATCATATTGTTCATAATGAACATTGGCAGGTGAAACGATTATGTCCTGATGTTTTACGTGAACATGTGTAGCACTTATGCAACTTAGATGTTGTTTCTTCCTTACCTACTTTCTTTGTTTTCATCTTCTTTAGTTGGGGTTGTTTGCCCATCGCCTTTTCAAGAGCAGAGTGGTATCTTGACTTCTTTGGTCTACCAGCACCACATTTTACCAAAAGGGGAAGACATTTTTTGTTGTACATTCGCTAAAGGCTCCCAATCAACATCTCCTGGATTAATAGGTTTCGAGTAAGCATTTTTCCAATGACTCTTTGTATAGTAAGAATCTATGAAATTTTCCAAAGATAAATTTCATCGATGCTAATGGCAGCAAGAGCGTGTTCAAAAGGTATCTTATCTAAATCATAAACGCGACAAGTACATGTCCTCTGTTAAAAAAAAAAGATTATGTTAAAGTACTAGAAATGTTAATTACTTTATTAATTAAGTTAACTAACACTAAATATATATTATACCTCATGTATATCAACCACACAAGCAACTTGACCGCCAGTAACAAGACTTCGATTTCCATATATGCATTGTACAGTTAGAGTCTTTCCAATATTACATCGGTGTATTAAAGTTCTCTCCACCCTGGGGGTAAAGAACGTCTGCAGAGACATAGCACGTTCCCGACGTGTCATAATCCATCTAGAAACCACTTGTCGTAATTCTTCTAAAAACAAGCAATAAGATACTCACGGGAATATACAAGCACATTATTAAAAGATTCAGTGATATTGCTTGTCATGATGTCATATCGTTTCCCTGTAAAGTTTGTGCGAGACGACAAACGAACATCAAAATTTTCCAAATATCTCGCAAGGTTAGGATTTTGCCTTTGAATCTCATCAAATAGTACATTAAACTCAAAAACCCTATAAACCTTATAAGCTTTTTTAACCAAACAAAGTGTACCACTCTAGTTGAACCTTGTGATAAGATTATGTTGAAGGTGATAAGTACATATTCCTCGATCAGCTAATGGAAACACTTTCCCAATAGCTTTAGAAATGGATTTGTGTCAATAAAAAATGATCACCAACTATTTTGCATCTCTGCACATTATACGTATCTGAGTGAAAAACCATTCCCATGAATCATCGTTTTCTAAATCAATAATTCCAAAAGCTAAAGGGAATATTCTTCCACTCCCATCTTGCCCAACAACTATAAGAAAAATACTTTTGAACTTTCCCTTCAAATGAGCTCCATCCAGTACAATTACATTTCTTAAACGAAAAACCATTAATGCAAGCACCAAATAAAATGAACAAATACTTAATTCTATCATGTGCATCGCATTCTAGTTTGGTATATGTACTCGGATTTGTTACCTCAGTCTTATGCAAATATGAGGGCTAATCCTCATACCCACTCTCCCATGTACCACGTATCACCTCACGTGCATGCACTAGTGCTTTGTACGATTTCCAATAATCAATATCAATTCTGTATATAGCTTTCATGAAATCCATAATGTGCATAGGTCTAATATCAATAACAATTTTTCAAAAGTTGTCCAATACATTTTGATGTAGCTTGTCGATGACGAGAACATCTCTCAGTAGTGTAACATGTTTGGATGTCTATGTATTTTCGTACTTTAAATTCAAAAGATGATTTAATCGTTGATGCACGAATCCTCCAAGAACAACCGACAGCATAACAATTAAGCACTAGCATATGTTACGTCGACTTGACAGTTCTATAATCAAAATTCTGAAAAATAGTGATCATACACAGACTATGCTGTAATTCCTCCTTGCTACTAAATATTTTTCCTACTCTAATATTCTCTTGGGTCCAAGTAGTATGTTTATTTAGCATTGTTGAATCGTTGAAATAGGTTTCATGGCTAATCGTCTTTTTTATCCATGATTGATCAAACCTATTATAAAATCCTAAAACAAGAAAATTGAGTCTGATTTGATGAAACTTTTACCTTAATATATGGATTCTCTCTGAGTTCCTTAAAGATTACAGTGAATAAAGATCGTCGTTACAGAGAGATCGAGGCTGAGACGAGATGAGTAAAGAGAGACCGGATAAAAAGTGAGGGGAAAAAGTAGGAATATGCCTGAGCATTTCGGGTAACATGCGGGTAATATCGGGTAGGGGTCGGGTAGGGGTAGTTTGGGTATGGAAAACTAATACCCAAAGCATACTCGTAAAATTAAGGGTCGGGTAATGGCGGATAAGGGTCGGTTCGGGTAGTTAAAATCAATACCCGTTTAATATCCGAACTCGTAATATATTATATAAATTTGACTAATATGTGACTATGTGTATTAGAATTTGAAAATAGTATAATGATTAATTATAATATTTATCTTTTATAAGAAAAATTTTAGCGAATTGAATAACATAGTAACAAAATCGAAAATATGACAAAAATTAACCAATTATATAATTTTTTGTAACGTTTATTAAATTGTATATTTATTATAACATAAAATTTATATATATTTAGGAAGTTATTATCATTATAGTTAAGTTTTAAAATAATTTTATAAACTTAGGTATGTAAACGGGTAACTCGGGTACCCAAATAATTACCCTTACCCGTTTAAAATTTTTTCTTGACCCAAACGGATAATTATCATTACCCGTACCTGACCCTTACCCGTAAATACGGGTCGGGTACATGGCAGATTGGATAACCCGACCCAAAATGCTCAGGCCTAATAGGAGACGTAGAAAAAGAAGAAGAAAAAAGAAGCAAACGTTAAAAAAAAAACAACATAGTCTTTAAAAGAAAACCCTAAGTCATGTGTTTTAACGTAAGGGTAGTTTAGGTATTATAAAATTTTGTTAGCTATTTGTAGGTTATGTCAGTAATAAAAAATTTAGAAGATTATTGTAGTTATTACTAAAATAAAGTAGGTTATTCTAGGTAATTTTTTCTTTAAATAAATAAATAAATTTAAGGATGAACATTTAAGGAGGATTTCCTCTTTCTAGTTACCAAAACTTTTTTTTTACGAATTAGGGTCTCTAATTTTTATTGTTTTGTAGGGTTCAGAGTAATTTAACCATAACTAAAGCTAAATTCGTTACTAAAAGTTTGCAAATGATTGTGGCTAATTTCGATAAAGACATACATCTTATGGAAAAAGTAACGGTAGTGTTAAAATATGTTTTCAATTTGTAATGGGTTGCAATCTTTGGCATTTAGTTATTTTATTCTAGTCTAAGTATGTCAAGTCTAAAGTTAATTTTTATTTATACTCTTGTTATCGGACTCTGATATGTATAAAAGAACATTATGTCTTTTTAATAGCCTCTCATTTGCTCGTAGATAGTTAATTGATGAATAACATCTATTTCACACATCACAGACGTTAGGTTTTGGATCTGGTGAAGTTATGTCTGATATGAACGAGGATCGAAAAGTTTACTTGGAGAAACAATATCAATCTCTATTATATTAAGATGTAAGCTTTGTTGAAAAAATAGAGTCTATGGATCCACTTCCGCTGATTATATTATGCCTGTCTTCGGTGAAGTTTATTATGAGAGTCTGTGGTTTAAGTTAGAGAGTTTATCTTTAACAAACAAACTTTTTCCAAAACAATATTTGTTTGGGCTACGAATGCAAAAATGTGTTCAACTTTGAGAACATCGAGACAAATTAAATTTGATACTGTTGGAATTTCATAATATCGACCTGTGTTGATTATATTGGTGCATTTTCACATTCGTTCGAGATTTTTGTTCAATGGTTCATTGTCGGGATAGAGTATGTTACTTTGGAATAAGTAAAATTAGCGATGCATAGTAGGGAGTTGTACATAAGACATTTGGTTCAAGTTCAAGTAATCAAGCCTTATATATATCAGCAATGGTTTGTAAGGGAAACAATTTCCACAAGAAGAATAAACATTTGTAGTGGTCATTAAAGGATCACAAGCTAGAAGACATTTGTAACTACAACAAGGAGAAAGGATATGGAATAGGAAAATCATATTGCCCTAAGAAGAAGAAAAATCAATATATGTAAATTTAATTTTGGGGTCACATATGTATATAATAAAGTATTAGGGTCATTGTTTAATAAGTCAAATATTATATGGTCATTTTTGTAATAAAGTAAAGACTTGAGGCATAAGTGTTATGAAATATTTATGTGTGGATACCTTTTGTAATTTATAATTTGATGAAAAGTCAAATTAGAAATTAGTCTCTATAAGTAGAGGGTTATGGTCCCCAAAGCAACCCTAACCGTAAATTCTCTGCATCCCATCACCAGAGATATAAAATTACAGAGGATATGCTTTGGAAGATCCATTCCCTAATTCAGAAACCTAAAGCATGAATTCATCAGGTACGCTTCCGCTTTTGTCTTTAATCATCAGAAACTAATATGGATTAAGGTTATGGATTCTAAAATCCTAACAATTGGTATCATAGCCACCATATTCAGTTTCTTTTGATAATCAGGTTTTATTAAAAGAAAATTTCGGATTTATTTAATTTTATAAAATAAATTCGGATTTATTTTTGGTGAAATCATCAGATTATTGAATCTGTTTTTTCTTAAGGTTTATGCTTCAAAAGTATTTAGGATCTGTGGTTATGTATGTTTAGGTCAAGTTTTCATTAAGGTTATTAAATTATCATATTTTATATTATGAAAATTTAAATCTGATTATGAAAATTTTGAATCTGATTCTGAAAAAATTTGATCTAAAATTCATGTGTTCAATTATAGTTTTCAAAACCTTTGGAAATTGTTTTGAAATATATAGAAAGAAAAAAAATCAGAACATCCCTGCGGCGGCTGTGCAAAAGTGCAAAATATTTTTTAGTGTTTAGCACCCCCTTTCTTGGGTTGAAGAAACATGAAACTCAACGTTTCATTTGGAATTTTTTTTTTGGTCTTTTAATGTTTGGCCCATCTAATGTTAACAATAAAAAACAAAAAAAAATTAAGGGAGAGGAGCGCGTGTGGGACCCGCGCCAGTGGGACCTACTTTCTAATCCCCTTCTTCAACCATTAGGCTACAAAATTATTCTTGTATAAAGAACCCAGAGACTCTTTGTTATATGTCTCTGCAAGAATATAATTAAATATAAACAATTAATAAATAAAATTTAAATCAATAATTAAATTTGATTGTACATGTTTGATATTGGAAGTGATTTAATTTGAATCAACATGTCGCCAAAGTGACATTTTTGAGGATATTTTTTCATGAAAAATATTAAATGTTTTATATATATTTATATTTATGCGAATATTAAATCGGCCCAAAGGAAGGTTTATATTTGGCCAAATTACATATATAAGTGTGATGGTGAACACATGATGATTATCTGGATAGAAACATGTGAAGGATAAATCGGCCCAAAGGAAGGTTTATCATTTATAATGAATTATTGTCAGTGTTTAATCATTACAACAATAATACCGCTAGTAGTTAATATTACTGTCCAAAGACTTGATATTACTGTTACATTTGGTATCTTGGGTGGGTTGTACAATTGTTTGCTGTTTATTATTGGTTTCTTCAGTTAGTGAGTATTAATTAAAATTTTGTTCTCTCTTTCAGCGAATATTGTTGCTATATCTGCTAGTTTATGATCAATCCCAAAACTTACGGGCTCCAACTATAGTGAGTGGGAAAATAAAGTTTTGATTATTCTTCGATGTATGGATCTTGACCTTGCGCTAAGGATGAAACAACCTGTTTCTCCTACGGATACCAGCAGTGCTGAGTATAAGTCTGTTTATGAGAAGTGCGAACGTTCTAACCGTATTGATTTAATGATCATTAAGGACACCATTCTAGAAACCTTTAGAGGTGGTGCAGAGATCAAAGATCTCAAAAAGTTTCTTGCTGAAATGGACCTCCGCTTTGCAAAAAGCGATAAGGTGAAAATAAGCGTGCTTTTGCATCGCTTTAGAACGATGAGGTACCATGGCAAAGGAAACATAAGAGAGTACATTTTGGAAATGTCCAATATTGTTTCTAAACTCAAGGCACTTAAGATTGAGCTTCCGGATGAAGTGCTCATATTCTTTGTCTTGAATTCTCTTCCTCCTTAGTTCAATCAATTGAAATTTAGTTACAACACACAAAAGGGGAAATGGTCTCTCAATGAGCTCATTGCATATTGCGTGCATGAGGAAGATCAGATGAAACAAGAAAAGACTGAAAGTGCTAATATGGTTTACACCTCTAAGGGTCAGGGAAAAAGAAAGAAACCTGAGGTCGTTAAGAATGAAGCTGCTAAAGGTCCAAGTCAAAAGAAGCATGCTAAGGGTGAGGAAACATTTCTTTTGCAGGAAGGCTGGACACCTAAAGAAAGACTGCCAAAAATACCACGCTTGGCGTGGAAAGAAGGGTATGTTCTTAGCTATGGTCTGTTATGAGGTCAATTTAGTTGATGTACCCAGAAACACTCGGTGGTTAGACTCTGGTGCTACTACTAACATTAGTGTTTCATTGTAGGGTTGCCTGAACTACCTAAAACCAACTGATGCTGAAAGACGCATTCATGTAGCTAATGGGATTCTGGTGGATGTGGAGGCAGTCGCGCGTTTTAGATTGTTTTTTAGTTCTGGTCATTTTTTGGATTTGAAAGACACTAAAGTTGTACCGTCTATTAGACAAAATTTGGTTTTCGATTCTTTTTTAGACAGACTTGGTTATTCTTGTCTAACTGAGAATGGAGTTGCTACTTTGTCTTTAAATTCAATCTTTATTGGAACCGGTAAACTTTTGGATAATCACGATCTTTACTTGCTTGTCACTATAAACTATAAAGATGAAAGTTTAAATGTCACAAGAGGTACTAAATGTAAATTTGAAAATGAAAATTCAGGAACTCTATGGCATAAGCGCCTAGGTCACATCTCTAGAAATAGAGTTGAGCGCCTTGTGTCAGATGGTATATTAAGTTCTATTGACTTCAATAATTTTGATGTCCGTGTGGATTGCATTAAAGGTAAACAGACTAAACATAAGAAATTAGGTGCATATAGAGCTACAGACGTCCTTGAGTTGATACATACAGATATTTGTGGACCGTTTCCTTCTCCGTCTTGGAACGGTCAACGATACTTTATATCATTCATAAACGATTATTCTCGATATGCATACTTATTTCTTATTAATGAAAAATCAGATTCTTTGGATGTGTTCAAGAAATTTAAGGCTGGGGTTGAGAACCAACTTAACCGAAGGATAAAGTCTGTTAGATCTGATCGTGGTGGTGAATACTACGGTCGATATGATGGTTCAGGTGAACAACGTCCAGGACCATTTGCCAGATACCTAGAGGAGTGCGGTATTGTACCACAATACACAATGCCTGGGTCTCCCAGCATGAATGGTGTTTCTGAAAGAAGAAACCGTACTCTTAAGGATATGGTAAGAAGCATGATTAGTCATTCTACCTTACCTGAATCACTTTGGGGAGAGGCATTAAAGACTGTAGCTTCTATTCTTAATAGGGTACCAACTAAAGCAACTGCAAAAACTCCTTATGAGCTTTGGACTGGAAGAAAACCCAGTCTAAAGCATTTTCATATATGGGGATGTCCAGCTGAGGCTAGGCCTTACAAGCCATATGAAAAGAAATTGGACTCCAGAACTGTGAGCAGTTACTTTATTGGTTATTCAGAACGATCTCGAGGCTATAAATTTTACGATCCCACACAGAGAAATATTTTTGAGACGGGAATTGATACACTCTTTGAGGATGATGAATTTGGGGGGGGGGAGAAATAATGTTAGGGATATCACATTTGAGGAAGAATCGGTTCCAGTGCCAATACCGATTCATATAGTTGCTTTTGATAAAGAAAATTTAGAACCTCGAGTTGATAATGAAGTTTTTCCTCCAACTTAAGATGTTGATAATATCCAACATGAAGGTTTAGAACCTCAAGTTGATAACAAGGTTCTTCATCCAAATCAGGATGTTGATGATATCCAACATGAAGGTCAAATTCAAAATCCTCAAGAAGTGGTGCAGCAAGATCAAGTTGCTTTACGACGATACACTAGGGTAAGAAAAAACGCTATTTCAAATGATATTATAGTATTTCTAACGGAACATAAGGAAAATCAAACTCTTGTGGAAGATGATCCCATCAACTTCCATCAGGCTATGAGTTGTTCCATTTCAGATAAGTGGATTGAAGCAATGAAAGAAGAGTATCAGTCTATGCTAGACAATAAGGTTTGAGACCTTGTCCAGTTACCAGNAAAACCCATTGGTTGCAAATGGATATTTAAAACCAAGAGGGATTTGAATGGTAATGTGGAAAGGTATAAGGCTCGTCTAGTAGCAAAAAGCTATACACAGAAGGAAGGAATTGACTATAAAGAGACATTTTCTCCAGTTTCTTCAAAGGACTCTTTTAGGACAATTATGGCCCTTGTTGCACATTATGATTTAGAGCTTCATTATCTGGATGTCAAAACAACGTTTCTTAATGGTGACATTGATGAAACAATTTATATGGAGCAGCCAGAAAACTTTGCCTTAGGTGATGCAAAGAAAATGGTTTGCAAATTGACAAAATCCATCTATGGGCTAAAACTGACATCTCGTCAATGGTACCACAAATTTCATAAGATTATCATCTCCTTTGGTTTTGAGGTGAATTTGGCTGAAGATTGTGTGTATCAAAAGTTCAGTGGGAGCAAGTGTATCTTCCNCTGGTTTATATGTCGACGACATATTATTGGCCACTAATGATATAAGCATGTTGGTTAAAACCAAGAGAGTTCTTCAAGAAAATTTTGAGATGAAAGATCTTGGTGAGGCATCTTTTGTCTTAGGAATCAAGATTCATCGAGATCGTTCTCGAAGAATTCTTCAATTGTCACAAAAGAGTTATATCGATAAAGTACTTAAGAGATTTGGCATGCAGGATTGCAAACCAGGAGATACTCTAGTTGCTAAAGGAGACAAATTTTATCTCAACCAGTGCCCTAAAGGAAATCTAGAAATTCAAGAAATGCAGAAGATCCCTTATGCATCGGCAGTAGGGAGTCTAATGTATGCTCAAGTTTGTACGCGTCTGGATATTGCGTACATTGTTGGAGTTTTGGGCAGATACTTAAACAATCCTAGTATGGACCATTGGAAAGCAGCCAAAAGGGTCATGAGGTACTTGCAGAGAACAAAAGACTATATGCTCACGTATCAGAGATCAGATAATTTGGAGATCATTGGGTATTCTGACTTTGATTTTGCGGGGTGCCAAGATAGTAGGAAGTCTACATTAGGCTATTTTTTCTGTTGGCTGGTGGAGCTATTTCATGGCGTAGTGCAAAACAAACACTCGTAGCTTCCTCCACCATGGCTGCAGAACTGGTAGCAATCTACGAGGCATCAAATCAAGGAATTTGGCTAAGAAATTTTGTCATGGGGCTGCAAATTCTAGAAGAAATTAAAAGACCACTAAAGTTATTCTGTGACAATAGGTCAGCTGTTCTTTACTCCGGTAATAATAGAAGTTTGGTAAAGTCTAAACATGTAGACATCAAATAACGAGTTGTTAAGGAAAGGGTACAAAGTGGAGAGATTTTCATAGAACATTTAGGGACAAACTCCATGGTAGCGGATCCTCTTACAAAAGGTATTATACCAAGGGTCTTTCATGAGCATACAACTCGAATGGGAATTACAATGTTTGGGGATCATTCAGTTTAGTGGGAGTATGTCATTTTGTTTTGGGTTTTTATGTTATTTTGTTGTGTTTTTACACATTTTCTGATCAGAAATAAAGTTTAAAGTAAAGTTTCGATTTACACTTTGTACACTAAAGTTAAGATCTCACTAAAGTAGGACCAGTTGAAAATCGACATGTAACGATCACCTTTCATGTAATTTTCATGCCACACGTTTCATAATTGATCTATGTCATTTAGTTATGTTGATTTACGTGACTATGGAAGGTTTAGTTATGATTGATATAACAAAAACCGCTATTATCCTAAGTTAATATGGTTAATGGACGAGATTGTTTGTGCCTTGAAAATAATGACAATATTGAGCTCACTAAGGTCTAACATTTTTCCAGAATACATATATGACCCAGTGGGAGATTGTAAGATTAATTTTGGGGTCACATATGTATATAATAAAGTATTAGGGTCATTTTTTAATAAGTCAAATATTATGTGGTCACTTTTGTAATAAAGTAAAGACTTGAGGCATAAGTGTTATGAAATATTTATGTGTGGATACCATTTGTAATTTCTAATTTGATGAAGGACCAAATTAGAAATTAGTTCTCTATAAATAGAGGGTTGTGGTCCCCAAAGCTGTTGCACTTAGTTCTCTATAATTTGACGAGGCATAAGTGTTTCATAAGATGTTGCAATCACTTAAGACGACATAAATTGTGAAGATGATATTTCTTTGGTCGCTAATGAACACACATATGTATGTTTTAGGTGATGGAGAGCACGACCAATCATAAAAGTAAATTCTTATCATTTCAGGACGGAGAAATAGAGCTTGTTGGGGGTTGATGACCTATCGTAAAAGGTGGTTCGCTTTGATGCATCTATAGTCTCACATAAAAATTGTTGTTGAGTTATTTTTGAATTGGAAATTGAAAAATTAAACTAAGACTTCAAACAAAAGCAGTGCCGGTCTTACCATTTGTTGGGCCACAAGTTTTTAAAAGATATTGGGCTGACACATTTCTATATATTAAAAAATTCCAGCATTGTATCTTCTAATACTCGAACTCTTGACCTGCTCAATAACATTAAGATCTCCAACAACTATACTAAAAGAAATGTTCTGTCAAGGAGGACCGAAAATATATTTAATAATATAAGGGCCACAAGCCCAAGCTTAGCTTGCTTGGACTCAAGGTCGGGCCTGAACAAAAGTTTTTTTCTCATGACACAAAGTATCACCAAATAGTTAAGGATCCAATCTTATGTTGGTAGAAGAGTCATAGTATGGATTCATGATCACTTCGAAAATGAGAGACTTCCTCGGCGGGTTGTGGGTGTTGTGCGTTGGAGCCTTTGTCGGCGGAGCTATGAAGTATGTCGGTTGTCTCTTCCTCCTTTTGCTAGGTTTGGCGGCTAGCTCTCGCTGGTTACTAATAGGTGCTAGACGTAGCAGGTCCGCGGAGGTTTGAGAAGGTTTTTGCGATCCCTATGGGTGGTCAATCTTCCGGCAATTGGCGTGTTGGCGGCACCCAGAAGTTAGTTTAGCACCGCGGCATCGATATTAAGTTTTATTAAGAGGACTGCTTTATTTAGAGTTTATTTCAAGTTGGACTTTTAGTTCTCTTTATTGGACTTTTTTATGATAGTTGTAGGTTTTGGGCTTCAGTTTTTTGTTATTTGGAACATTTAATGAGATATTTTACTTTTTGAAATTTTTATTTTTTTGGCCTAAAAAAACTTTAGGCTTCTTGCCTTATGAAATGAATAAAAATCACCCAATGACCTTCATATTCTAATTTCACATAAAAAAACTATAACTCCTTAGGCATCTTTTGACTACATCGGTCTATTCTTTGTATTGCTAGCTTATCCCTCTTTCCTTTTCTCTTTTGGTATAACTAGTTTCTTTTCCCGCGCGATGCGTGGATTATTATTTTTCTATCTTACCCCAATTTATGTATTTTATGTTATTTTTTAGATATCTTTATGGTAATTTTATATGTTTTTATTTAGAGGAATTCCTTCAAATACCATTAAAAGAAGTTCATATTTCAAACATACCACACACTCCTAAAAGTTCCAAAAATATCACACTGTCGAATGTTCCAAAAATAGCACAAACATTTAAAATGAATTTTAAGAGTTTAAAATTCAAAAATTTGGATTTGAGTTATGGAATTTATAATTTTAAAAAACAATCTTTAATTTCTTATTTAATTAAGTTATGGAATTTATAATTTTATATTTATATTTGAACATTTTATTTTGTTATAATATGTTATAAGAGTAAAATTTGGTATTATGTATTTAAGTGAATGTTATATAATGTATTTTTTAATTATGCCATCAAACATATAATTTGGATTTTAGATGTTAAAAATTATAAAATTCTTAAGATTAATAATGATTTAAAAAATAGTATTTTAATTTTTTATATAAATATATGTTAAAATTAATTTAGATTACTAAAATTTCCATAATTTCATTAAACAATTTATTTCTGTAATTAATTTCATTAAAAATCATTACCATAAAAAATATATGAATGAATTAATATAATTTTTTTAAAAAAATGTATATGGGTCGAAAAATATATGAGCCCAAATGTTATTTAAATTTTTAGAAAAAATCTAATTTTAAAAGCCCAAATTGGCCCATCCGAAAATTGTCTTTTGACCTAACTGATATTTTTTTTAGATCTAAACAAACACAAAATCTTTCAAAAAAAAAACACCCTTTAGCTCTCAAATAGGCGATTTTTTAGAGTGACTTTCTTTCCATTGGAGAATCTTACAAATAAAATTTTGGATATTTCCTTAAAAGATGGAAAAGAAGATATGCAGAAAGGTATGATACCATAACTTTCGGTTTTAAAATTTATATTTATTTATCATAAAGTGATGATTTTATTTATATTTTCAGGTTGGATTTGAGATGAAGAGAAGATTTCGGAACAAATCATCTCAAAAACCGAAGCAACTAAGGTATGATCTAAAATCTTTGAGTTTTATTAAAGTCGGATCTACAATATTTGAATCTAGATTCTTACTTATAATGATTTTTATATGCATGCAAATATTTTTTTTAAATCGTGAGATTAAACAAAAAACCGAAAAAATAAAGGTATTTAAACTATAATTTATAAAAACAAATATGTATTAATTTTAAATATTTAGATCTAACCGTTTTCAAAATAAAATTTGTGATTTTGGTTATATAAAGAATATTTGTGATAAAGGATAGAATTAATTATGAAAAAAATCATATACCAAATAGAGATTCGGTAAGATTTGTTGTTGATATATTGAGTATATGAATTTACAATATTAGCTAATTATTAAAATTTATTTGGAGGATCTAATTAAATTTGTATTATTACATGAACTTTGAATAAAAAGGTAAATAATAATTTAATATTTAATATTTTTTTTAAAAAATTACTTATTTTTGATATGATAAAGAAATTTATATATTGTTAAATACAAATCTTTCATCAGATTTCTCGCCATTAGTTATCATCAAGCTTGCCTACAATATTTGGACTTAAATATTTAAATACAGTATTCAATCTTAATATATACTATTGAAAATACAAAAACCATACTTAACAAATCACAATTTAAAATAAATATATTTACCTGATCATTAGAATTGTTGTAAGATTGAATACTTTCAGATGTGGCAGTTTCGTCTTTGATTAACTGATTGGTTGACAAAAGACGTGATATCTTGAAAATATCAAAATCACGAACAATATTATCTGACTCGATGCTAACAAAAAAGTAAAAAGTTATATTAGACATGCTATTTTCTTTCAAAAATATATGAATCAATATTTTTTAATGAAAAGTTATAATTTATTTTTAACAATATTATTATGAATTTGATATAAAGTGTAGATATCGTTTTCTGCATTGATAAATAATCAAACTATATTTGTATTTTTTAACTTTAAAATCTTTGATATCATAAAGAAATCATTCTAAAAATCACAATGT
>OVBE01010898.1:0-14609 GCA_900406425.1 Iberis pinnata
TTTCTGAGAAGAACACATAATAGAAATTAAATAAAAATAGATATATAAAACTGGGTTTAGAATTTCTTCTCCAAATACAGGTTCATGAATTCAACCTCCTAGTAAAAGCTCTCACGTTTGCAAAAAGATAAAAGATAGATTAAAATAACCTAAGCCAAAAAGGCTTTTATAGTTCTAAAAAGTAAAAACTAAAAATATGGAAATAATGGATAGCTTGGAGGACTTGTGTGCAAATTTGGAAATTCTACTTTTGTTTCGGGTGATCTGCCCGATCGATCTGAATGTGCCCGATCGGGCAGATCAAATAATTGCTCGATCCTTCTCAAAATGCTCGATCGTTCTAAATGTCCGAAATTCTCCAGGAACATTTGCCTGATTGGGCAAGTGATGTGCCCGATCAAGCAAATCGTTTTGTAACATGATCGTTCTTCTGAAACTTCTGAAATGCTCTGAAAATGTCATGAAATGCTCTTTTTTAGCTCTGAAATGCCCGAACGCATAGAAGTCCTGAAATATACCAATTTGCAGGGAAAACACTCGGAATAATGCAGAATAGCAGACATAAATGCCCACTATAATGCATTAAAACCGAGTAATATCAAAACACTCGAATAATGCCAACTAGCAATTATATATAGCCACTATAAAGCATTAAAATCGAGTGATATTAGTTGCGACTCAATTAGGTTTATCAGTCTCCGTTGCTAGATATAGGATAACTCTCCGACAGTTCTTGTGGCCGAGGCTATCACATGTTGTAACGCGTTCACACACCGATTCAGAATAAGATTCCTATTTTTCTCTTTTGTGTTCTTAAATTCGTTTTCGTACTCTTTATTTTTGTACACTGATCTTTCTACGTTTGACTCAAAGAAATTCGGGATCTATGGAAAGTTAGAGTTCTCTCTGATTTTCCTTAACTAACGAAAATCAACAGTGCGGATTTTGGTTCCCACAGTTTGGCACTAGAAGGAGGGTGATACACTCAGGTTTTAACCCAAATATATTCACTGCAAGTGCACAGCAAACGAAATAGTATAAGAGGGATCAAATCCACATAGACCAAGAATGTACGACTCTCGATTTAAAATCAAATTAAGCTAAGAACATATTAAATAGTGGTTGTGATTAGAAAATGGCAATAACGATAACATAAAAATGGTTGTAACACAGATAATGAAAGTGCTAGGCAATAGGGTATTCCACATGTATTCAGATTAAAATTCAAGGTTAACATGTAGGATTTTCTTTAAAAATAGTTCCCAAATCAAAAGACAACAATGGACTAAACTTCTCCCAAAGTATTAGATCCCTATGTTTAAATCACTAAAGACAAACTTCTGCCGTATTTAGATGATTCAAACATGCATTATGATTCAGATTCGATATGTTCACAAGCCCCTAAGGCAATACTCCCACAAGCAAATGCACTTATTCATCTAGACTAGATAAGACTTCTAAACGAAATCCCTTTAAGTTTATAATTTTAAGATTAGTGAACTAGTTAGCTACTCTAATTCATGCAATATGAACAAATCTAGACTGAGAACCTAACAAATTCAATCCATCATATCAAACCCTAACATTTAGACTGGTTTCCCTGGAAAAACCCTAAACCTTACAATTAGACTACTCATACATGATAACGAAAGCAGAAATCATAGATAAAGTAAACATTGCAGAATTCAAAAACCAAATTGTACATAAAACTGATCATAGTTCAGAAATCTTCTCAAATACAAAAGTATATCCCTTCTCTCTAAGAAAGCTCTCAAGTTGTAAAAGTGTACAAAAAACAAAAGTAAACCTAAGGTTTTTATAGTTCAAAAGAAATAAAATAAAATTAGGAAATCTTGATAAGTCTTTGAGGAAAATCTTGTAATTTCAAAAAAAAACTTCATTATTTCTTGCAGGTTCATGGACCGGTCGGTCCACATATGGATCAGTCAGTCTATATTGCACTTTCTCTTTGTCGGAACGAACTGACTGGTCTAAATGTGGACCGGTCAATCTGAATTCTGCATGATGTCTGGATGCTTGGATCGACTGGTCCAAATATGGAGCGACCAATATGTCATGTCCGTGGCAAGAAGTCTTCTGGACCGGTCAATCCACATATGGACCAACCCATTCCTTTCTCACTTAGCCAAATCTCATCCTTTTGTGCAGAAATTCATTGATTTGCATCCAAAACGACCCGAACACCTAAGAATCTGAAATTATACCAAAATCACAAGGAAAACACTCGGATAATGCAGAATAGCAAACATAAATTCCCACTATTATGCATTAAAATTGAGTGATATCAACTCCTCCACACTTAGATCTTTGGTTGTCCTCAAGTAAAGCAAGAACAAATCTGGTGAAGAGGTTTGAAAGGGACCACACAGAAACTCCCAAAATCACAGAAACCCCGAGCATAGATATCAAAACTCAAAACACACTGATCTTAAACAACTATTGTGATTGAATTTTTTACCACCACTTAACTAATAGCATGCTCCTTACTCTAAATCTCAAATTAATCAAACCATAAAGTTATCTCAACCAACTTATTACATTCAGTTAATTTCAGATAAATATGTTCTCACCTATGGGGTATCGATCAATATGCTCAAATATTTGTTCTATCAAAATGCCCAAACCAAACAGAGCATCAAATAACTTCTGGTTCTGATCCTTTTTCTTTCTTTCTCACTTCTCTTTTCTTTTTCTTTTCTTACTGCTTTTTTTTCTTCGGATTTATGCGCTTTCTTTCTTTTCTTTTCATTCTCTTTTTTTTTAGCAGCCGGTTTTTCTGGGATTGACTACGGATTTCTAATCACGCTTTCAATCCTTTTTCCGTACCGTTTTTTATTTTCAGAAGGGAGAGAGAGAAAGGACCCAAATCATACTGAAAGAACTTGTCGGTTTTACAGAGCACTGAAGAGCAAGGTACCTAACTTTCAGAGTTATACCAACACCATAAGCAAGAGAAATTAAGTTCAAATTAAGTCCTATCATGGTATAACTAGCATAAAATCATCAACAATCCAAAAGACTCAGAACTTTCAGAAGCAAATCAATCAGCAATGGGGTTCCAATCCTAAACATAGCAGTTAAGTCTAAGTTAGTAATCTAAAGAGATCAATACTATACTCACACTAGGCTAGTAGTCATCATAGATTTTGATCATGGTTCTTTTGACTCAATAGACTCAGCGATTTCAAAACAAAAATTTTTGAAATATTTCATTAGTATGACAAAACATCCAAAATAACCATTAGAACCGCGTTAGTACATACACCCTCCCCCAGAATTACTTCACACCATCGCGGTGTGAAATAAATCATAGAGAAGGAGAAAATAAGAAAAATGCATAAATCTAAAAGAAAAACAAAAGTAACATGAGTTCAAAGAGACAAAGGAAAAAGAGTTACTACAACTGCAAACTCATCAGAAATAGATCGGTGGAGCATCAAAAGGTGGGAGATAGATCATCACCGGGGAGAAATGCGTCATCATCTGGAGAATCATCAGTTGAAGCAAAACTTCATCGTTGTTGTGGTGATGTGGGAAACGGAAGCAAGAAGGACCGATCCTCGAAATGGCTCTCCAGATGTGTCTCATTGCACTGTTTTTGCGCCCTTGAGCATCCATAGTCCAATCAATATTCTCCTCCAAAGTCATGCCAACACGGCGCGGTAGAAGGTCAAAGTCACTAGGATCTGCACCTGAAACACAGTGACCATGCTCATCAGAGTCAGAGCCAGATACCTGAGGGCGAGATTTACGCTGGGGTCTACTCTGAACTGGTCCGTCTTAAAATGTAGGAGCATTGGTGACATCACCATCGAGCTGCTGTATACCAGGCAGGAAGCGAACATTCTCAAAAGAAGTGAGACGCGTGACTTCTAGGCTCGGGAGTGTGATGAAGAATGTTGTCGTCGTAGATGTTGAAGGTGTAAAAGTGATTCGACAAGAACATCTTGGCGTTTTTCATGTATGCAATATCCATAGCGGTGATCTTGGTGGTGCAGGAAAAGCCATCAAGTGAAAGACCCACATATTGCAAAATAGGGGTAACGAGACTACCAATATACTCCTTCCTGGTGGGGTTAGAAAGCGCAACATCTTCTGCTCTCAACAATGGAGGTGGATTTCAATGTTTAGGGTAGGAAAGAGGGGAAATCAGTTAAAATTAAGTGAAAATCCAGTTTAGATTGGTTGAAATCCCCTTTATTAAATCGATTTGGTTTACCTGGAGACAGACCGACTGGTCTGTATATGGACCGACCGATCCATGTGGGCAAGGAGAGAAAAAAAAAAATATACCGGCGCGATCCAATCGTGGACTGATTGGTCCGTCTATTACATTGAAAACTTCCCAGAAATCTGGATTGACCGATCCAGATATGGATCGACCGGTCCATTTTTTTGTTGAAAGATTCCCAGTAATGTGGATTGATCGATCCAGACGTGGATCAACCGGTCCGAGTGATCAGGGACGAACATAAATATAGACTGAACTGATCCAGATGTGGACCGACCGGTCCGTCTTCTCTGGAAAGAAACTCCAAATTTGAATATTTTTCCTAAGGCACCAATGAACTCACAACTAAAATTTAAATAGTTAGTAATTAAGACTCAAAACTGAATTGAAAACTTACTTAAAATCAAAAATAACTAATCTAAAACACCAATTAGTGGGTTGCCTCTCACTTAGCGCTTGTTTAACATCAATACCTTGACAAACTTACCTCCTAAACTGGTTCTAGATCAACACTAATAGATGCCCTACAACTACCATTATAATATGAAATCGTCAACTTCGATACCTTACTCATCACATCCTTTGCCACATCAATTCCCTTGTCTTTAAGCTCCAAGGTAAAGAAGCCTTTGACCTTTGAGAAAGGTTTTGAAGTACATTTTCTCTTCACCTTATACTTAATTACATCCCCAACTAGTGTTTGAGGAATCAAAATCACTTGAGGATTCTTGTTGATCTTCTTTAAGTTCACATTCTCCTTGGTTTTGACCTTTGAGGTTGCATTCTTTGTTGAGATTTGAGCTTCTTTGTGCAAGGTTTCAGTAATCTCACCTCTAAGATTAGATTTGATATGAGATTCATGCTCCACCCTTTCTTTCTTAACCATTGTGGTTCTAGATGCTCCTTTAAGAGGGACTATTGGGTAGAAATACCTTTTCTTCACTTTGGTAAGGGAGATACGCTGATTGGACATGTCAACTACAACTCCTACATATGCTAGAAAAGGTTTACCCATAACTAGTGGCATATCTGAATCCCTATTCATCTCCACGATATGAAAATCAACAGGAACTAGACAACCTCCTACTTGTACCAGCAGATCGGATATGAATCCAGTAGAAGTTATAATCAGCAAGCTAAAAAGGCGTCTTAGATGGTTTAATACTTGAGATTTCCAATTTATCTGCAATAGCTTTTGACATGACACTCACAATATTACCTGTATCTCAAAAGTATGGTATTATAAATAAATTTTATGTATGATTATATAAATTTTTATATAATGAATATGAAATTTATCGACAAATATAAATATGTAAGTAATATTTAATCATCTAATTTTTTGTTAAAAATCATCTAAAATTTATTAAACATTCTACAGATATCGAAGTAATATATAATTTTATAATATGAAACGTACTAAACATACTATTATTCATTTTGTAAACTAAATAATTTAAAATATATAATATATATAATAAAATTATATGTTTGATTTTTTATTAATAAAGATAAAGAATTTTAATAATCTAAATTTAATAAACATATTCCAAATTTAAATATATTAGTTTATATTATTTCAAATACTAACAATGTTTAAATTGCAAATGAACAAGTGGCTCAATGGTAGTCACATTTGTATCTATTGCATCAACCAGGGTTCGAACCCTGCCGCTTTCAGTTGAGAGAGAACTACTTAGACACTAGGCTATGACGACAAAAAACAAAGTTTAATTATTTTTTAAAAATTTTAATATTTTATATATTACATATATAATTTTTATAGTATATTTAAGAAAATAAAAAATAAATCTTCTAAATTAAAATCAAATGAAAAAACGAATTTCCTAATTTTAATGAAAAAGTCTTTGAGAAAAACACGTAAGTATCAAAGAGTTTTAAGAAATAATAATAATTAAAAGCCATAAGTGTTTGGATATAAGGATAATGTAAGTGGAATTACATGTAGTTAACTATCAAAATAAAGTTTTTCTGAAAAAAATGTCTTCCTTTTTAATATATAGGAGATTTTATATATTACATATATAATTTTATGGTATATTTAAGAAAATAAAAAATAAATTTTGTAAATTAAAATGAAATTAAAAAACGAATTTTCTAATTTCAATGAAAAAAAATATTTGAGAAAAACATGTAAGTAGTTATCAAAAAGTTATATTAAAAAATTAAACAGCCATAAGTGTTTGGACATAAGGATATGATAAGTAGCATTACATGTAATTAACTATCAAAATAAATGTTTTTGAGAAAATATCTTCCCTTTTAAAAAAAATCTAAATATAATGTTTTGAATATTATTATTGTATAATTCTTACTAATAGCTGTATCAAATAATATATTTTTTGTAAATTTGTCTCAACTCCTATGAGATTTGGCACGACACTGAGTTTAAATTATATTTTTTTCTATATATAAATCAATATTTCTTTTGATTTATATCATTTATATATTTATTTATTTATTTATTTATTTTTGTTTTAACTTTTTGATAGAGTGAAAAATTTACCCTTTGACTTTGCTTCTAACATAATGATTTTCCTCATAAAAATTTATTATGTTTCATAATGATTGGGTCCTCTAAACCTGAATTATAATCATTGGGGAAAAAATAACTATTTTGCAAGGGTGTACAAAATTATTCGCAAAAGTCGATTAAAAAATAAAGTCAAGAAGTTTTCAAACCAGAAATAAAAGAAGAATGATTAGTATCTCTTCATTAGAAGGTAGCTAACTAATACACATGTTAAATTATTTACGACGGGTAAAAGTTTTATGTGATTGGATCGATTATATATAAATTTTGGCTCAGTGAAAAATTAGACAATCAAGTTGATTTGGTTTTTCCGAGTGAAAATGGATTGGTGGTTATCTCCAAGTATATACGACAAAAATTTCCGAGTTTTCTTTTTGTCAACTTTTATTAATATGATAAACTATGTGTCGGCAGACATATAGGATTTGAATATAACGAGTCATGACTCATGACTTTGTAATTATATAAATATAATTAGTGTGGGTATTTTACAATATTATTTTTAAGAATATGATTAAATATGAAAGTAAAATATGTATATAAGTTAGCTTTTTAAATATATAATGTTTTTGATATAAGATAATAAATATATATATATATATATGTATATATACATTCTGATTTTTTTGAAATATTAAATTAGTTAGTCATTACAAATATATACATATATTTATATATTTCTTTTGGATATATTTTGTTTTAAATAATTCATTTATTTATTAAATTTCAAATGAAAATTTTGTGAATACTTTCATATATTTATATAGTTAGATATATGTGTGGTTAAATAAATATTCGATCACCGTAATTTTAAGAGTTACAATTTGTGTATGTGTCGTGCCTACACTAAAATAACATTTCAGTTTATATAATAAGATTTCGTTTAGGTCCTGTTCGTTTGCCAGTCGCTAATGGCAGCGATTAGCTGCAGCTGTTATCAATCGTTGGTTATGTTCGTTGGTCAGTCGCTAGCGGCAGCGATTAGCAGTCGCTGAATCTATTTTGGAACGCTAGAAAATTTGGCGGCTATAATTTTTAATCGTTGCGATTAGTCGCTGGACCAGCGACTGACAAATGAACACAAATTTAATCGATGCCACTAGGGACTAGTAAACGAACAGAGCCTAAATCGAAAAAATATCCAATCCGAAGTAAACCTATGATATAAATATATTAACAAAATTTGATAACCAAATAAAAAAATTAAACAAAAAACTGAACCGATATCCACGTTCAACATGCTTATATAGTATTTAGTAATGTTTTCCCTTAACTACTGTTTGGTAACATTATGAATTATGATAGGCTTTTTCGCTTTAAAGTGAATTATTTTTAAAGTTTATCTGATTTTTAGTGCAATATGATAAAAGAATTAAAAAAATTCAGACTCGTCACACCAGTGGGGTCCTAGAAAATTATTTTTTCTAGTTCAAAAGTAAGGATGGACGTTCGGTTATTCGGTTCAGTTTGAGTCGATTTTGCTCGGCTCCTTTAATATTGGATCCATATAGGAACCATTAAAAAGTTGGTTCAGTTCAGTTTTAGGTCGGTTTGGATCTAAAATTTTGGAAGCATTTGAGAATCGATATATTAATGGTTTTGGTTCAGTTCACATATTTTATCCAAAAATAATCAAAAGAAATGAAAGAACCAAAAATATTCAAAATATATGAAACTGAGAATATCCAAGACAACTTAAAAATACCTAAAATATTTGAGACCAAAAATATCCAAAAATTGGTAAGTTGTTTAAGAATATTAGACTAAATTTTATGTTTATCTCTATTATACATAATATTAGGCTTATTGACAATTCTAATACTATAACTAGTATAAATTTAGTAACGATATTTTTCATAACTTAAATTTTTAATGGTTCAAAAAACTAATATAGACTTTAATAATTTGATTGGGTGGTTCAGAATTACTATTTCCATAACTTAAATCTTTTATCACTGGGAAGTGGCCTTAGCCTAGTGACATTCATAAGTTCACATGAGGCAGGTAACACCACTCCACCCGGGATCGAGTCCCCGTGCCTACGATAGTGTAGGAATTGCCTACTATTATGCAGGAACTAGCTATTGGGTCGGCCTGTTGTTGCCCAAATAGTGACAAAAAAAAAAAAATCTTGTATTATTATCATTTATGGTTTAAATTTTAATCTATATATATATTGAATTGTTTTTTTTTGTATATAAAAAAGAGGTAGTTCACTTGTATAGGTAATACAATACCTCGGTTGGCCCTTGCGTCACACATCTCTCTAGTTAACAATAAATAATTTTTATTTATATTATTTATATAGTATTCAGTTTATTGGTATATCCAGCCTGCGTCATACTTTCTCATGTATTATTAATAGTAATTATTAGTAATAAGTTGGGCATTTTATATTTATTAATAATAAGGGAATAAAAGCTTACCAAGTATAACTACTTTTGTATTCAATTGTTATTCTGTATACAAGAGCTTATAATGTATTAGGGGTGAGTGCGAATGAAATATTATGTATTTATTGAAATATAAGCAATTTGCTTTGCTTCCTCCCGGTCACTAAATTTTTATTTGTATCTTCATTGCTCCGAAAAATCAGATATTCAATCAAACTTGAATATTCGTTAGATATCTTATCCATTTTGTAATAAAACACAAGATAAAGCTAAAGAGGTGAAATTGGGTAGAGATATCGCAAAAGGTCATAAAGCCACCGAGACTTACATGCGTGGAGAGGAGTGTGCCATGGAGATTACCTCAGCAACGCTGTGTAAAGTTGAATACAGATGGAGGTGTGAGAGGAGATGCGGGTAGAGCTACAGCCGGGGGAGTAATACGAAATAGTGTAGGCGAATGGTGTTGAGGTTTTGTTCTACATATTGAAATCTGTACGGTCCCACTAGCTGAACTGTGGGGTGTTTATTATGGTTTATATATGGTTTGGGAGAGGAGATTTACGTGTGTTGAACTGGAAATAGACTCTGAATTGGTGGTGCGTTTATTGAAAAAAGATGTTGAAGAATGTCACCCGCTAGCATTCCTGGTACGGTTGTGCCAAAACTTTCTCGCTAAAGACTGGACGGTCCATATTTTTCATGTACATAGAGAAGCTAATAAACTTGCCGATGGTTTAGCTTCGCTTGCATTTTCATTAGAGTTAGGCTTTCACGTTTTGGAAACTATTCCGGTCTCACTGCATTCGATTTTATTAGATGAGTTTGGGACTGAGTCTCGCTCTGTTTCGTACTTTGTTATGCACTAAGGTTCTAATTTTGTTTTAATAAAACTTAGGTAGGGGATTCTTCCCTTGCCAATTACCAAAAAAAAAAGAATATGAATATTTTTTAAAACTTGACAAGTTAACTACAAATAACAAAATATTTCACGTAAATAATATTTTATTTTTAGTCGTCTTTATTTAAATAGTGTAATAATAAATTGTAAAATAGTAATCCATTAGTATTATATGAATAGAAAAATATCATAATATATATATATATATATAATAATAAACATATGTGTCAAGTTAACTAAAAATAACAAAATATATCATGTAAATAAAAGCTGATTTTAGCTCATAAGCCGGTAATGTATCAGGCAGATGAATGAAGCTAGTCAACCTGCATATCCTTTTCATGTGTCCATACACGAGACAAGTATGGACTCTCTCAGACTCTTCTCAACGGCTCTCTAAAGAGGTGCATGGATGCGTGATTGTCACGATGTGGCTAAAATTCACAGCATAACGTACGTCTATCAATGAAATAAAATTACAAGTTTTGCATTTTGGCGACTGAAAGTATGTATGCAGCAACATATATCACTTCTCATCTAAAATCATCTTAATTGGGATATAAAATGTGAAAGAAATTAAAGAGTCTCTCTCTCATTGCGTCAAGTGTTACTAATTAAGTAGTCTCACCTTCAGTATTACGTAACTAAGGGCCATCCATTTTGGCTTGAGAGAGATCTCTCATCTTTTCAACTTTAAGTGTTTGGGTTTTTTGGCATTGAAGAAATCTATCATCCTCCTTCCATCTTTTAAAGAGAGATATAGATACTTGGTCCTCTTTTAGTATATATATATATAAACCATTATTAAATATTTTAATTTGTAAACTGATAGATACATATAAACAACAAATCTGAATATAAAATTTATTAACTATTTTGCTATACTAGAAATATCATTAGAATTTAATATTTTGGTTTAGTAAAACTAGTAATAAGATAAACACATATAAATAAAATGTAGTATAATCATATCATAACAAATTATGCTTTGGTATATTATTCTGCCAAGAAAAATGTTTTCACAATTTTTTTTTTGTTAATTATAAATTCCCTCTGTTTCAATATATTTGGGGTTTAAGGTTTCTACACACATATTAAGAAAATCATTCAACCAATAATAAATCAATATAAAAAATACAAACAATCATAAAACATAAGATTATAATAAATTTTACATTGAAAGGTAAAAATATTACTTAATTTGAAACAAAACATTTTCACTAAAACATCAAATAGATTGAAATGGAGGGAGTAAAAAATAAAAAAGCAAGATGAAGCTTATATGTTTCCTTATTATTATGCACGCAAGCTACATATTCACCAACCAACATCAATAAGTGTACCTTCAAGATCTTAAAAGATGATAAACAAGAGGGGTCATCCATATCTCAGCAAATCATAGAAAAGACAATTACAAAAAAAAGTAGACAAAACATAAAAAAGGAGGGATGTCTTAAAAGACTTATATGTGTGAACAATTTTATAACCTGTCTTTTTGGTCACTACAAAAAGGAGCTAACAATGGCAACTCAATAATTCTGTAAAGTCCTCACCAAAAGCCAAAACAAAAAAAAACAAAGATAAAGAAAGAAAAGGAAAGAAAGAAGAAGAAGAATATAATTCTGTAACTAAGCTAAGCTAACTATAACCATCGAATGAATGGTAATTACCATTCCATTTTTTAAAAAATAATCATATAATGAATGTAGCTAAATTTGTACGTATATGAAAGATAAAGTGTAGGGTCCAATTATATTGACATATAGTGAGTGAATTGTCAATGTTAGGTATGGAGAACTGTCGTTGTTAAAAGGGTGGCATTAGTTAGTGTCCTTCTTGTTCAGATTATGACCACATTAAACATCGGTCTGTTACTTTAGTACCAAAACATGTTTGAATTCCAAACACAAAGAAAACACACTTGCTAGTCACTACATTACCACTAAATCCTCTTTGGTTTTTGTTAAAAATTACCCAGCGTTTTTATAATATTATGAAGTTTTTGTTAAACACAAATCTTACGAAGTTGATGAAATACCTTATTTTTCTTATGAAAACGAATTGTGTTAGATATGTTTGATTATTAATTAGAATGCTAAGGCAACAATATATATACTTGTGTATAGTTGAGCTGACGAGCTCTTCATACCCAATTGATTGATGCTTTACTTAATCAAAAGAAGCTTTAAGTGGGCTTTAAGATATCATATGGGCCAGTCTTTTGTACTAGGCCACATAGACCGTAACCGTGCAACTAACTTTGAGAATATTTTTATATTTTGATCACAATTCGGTAATAGGAAGATTTTACTTTTGTGGAGTAAGTGGCTAAATTCAAATCCTCAAAAATCTTTCATTAATTTTCATAATAATGATACCATTTAGTAATCTATTTATTTATTTTTTAATTAGCATAAAATATGATATTATCTTTGATTTGTAAAAAATAATAATTTAGTAAAATATGTTCTTAGGAATAAAACATAAATAAACATGAATTTAAATAATATTTTTATTAAATATTTTATTAATTAAATCGTATTAATAATTTTAATTAGAAAATTAATAATTTTAAATATAAGAAAAATTTTAAACAAATTAAAAATTCCACATTTATAGGATATATATATATATATATTTGGTTAGGAAATTAGTTTACAGAAAAATTTCATATTTTTAGAAAATATAATTTGCCTTAGTGAAAATCCTAAATTATGTTGAAATCAATGACATTGTATGTAAAGTTTTATAAAATATATGTTTTTCTTTAAAAAATGTTTTCCAGTTAATAATATAATATATAGATATTCATTACCAAAAAAAAATTTAGTACTAAAAATCTAAATTAAATTGTGTTATGTAAACTCTACTTAATCAAAAATTTAAAATTTAAAATTTATTTTATGCTACAAAAATATACATTACCTTAAATTGACAAAAAACTCAATTAATTAACATTAAAAATATAGCACGCCTAATTAATCATTCTTAAAATTATAATCATTTATAGCTTTGTTAATTACAGTACCGATGAAATAATGTTAATGGTAGCTTTGTGTGAAATCATAAATGCACATCTTGGACTTGAAATAATCGAATTATGCACTCCCAAGAAATTTAGTGAATATATCGGCGAGTTGAGTCTTGGTGTTGACATGTTTCGTGGCTACGATTCCTCACTGTATTTCATCTCTAACCAAATGACAATCAAGCTCTACATGTTTCGTTCGTTCATGAAAAACCGGATTGGCGGCAATATGAATCGCAGCTTGACTATCACACATCATCTTAAGTGGGGAAGTAGTATCAACACCAAGAGCCAACATAATCTGTTTAGTCCAAATAAGTTCGCGTACCATATACTTCATAGCGTGATACTCCGCTTCGGCGGAGGAAAAAGACATGGTTTGTTGCTTCTTGATTTTCCATGATACCGGTGATTCGCCTAATTGTATGAAATATCCGGACATGAAACAACGTGTAATGGGATAACCAGCCCAATCGGAGTCACAACATGCTTTTACAATCAACGATGTATTTGTCCGTAAGAGTATACCTTGGCTCGGTTTGTGCTTAAGATATTGCACGTCACAAATTGCAGCTTCCCAATGTACAGCCATGGGTTTTTTTTTTTATGAAATGTAAATATTCATTAAAAGTGAAATGTTTTACATTAGCTAAGAAGCTAAGGCAATCTATTTAGAGGCTCAAAAAAAATTAAAAAACCCCTAAAAACCTTTATTCTCTTTAAAAAAAAGAGAAAAATGAGTGGGTTAAAGCCCAAAAGCCCAAAACCAGAAACCATAATACAACTTACTGGGCCAGGACCCAAATTCCAAGAGCCAAATTCCAAGAGCCCACTACAAACCCTAGGCAACCCTAGAGAAGAAGAAGGCATCGACCCTTAATAACCTGCCGCCGCCGCCGTCTTCGGGAGAGAAAAACGCCATCTGAAGCAACGAAAAGGAGGAGAACCGAGGCTGGCCACCCGCGAGCAATCAAACAGCCACCCTCAGAACTGGAGAGCTCGCTGCGCCTAGTGCCGCTGGAAAACCCTCAAATGCCGCAATGGACCACCACCAACGCGACTGACCATCCAAAGCGAACATCACCGGCTGACCAGACCGGTAGTTGCTTCGCATGCGCCTAGCGCCGTCGAGGAAGCGAGACCGAGCAGCTGACGGATCTCACCGGAGAGATTCATACCGGGATCTCAAAGGACGAGTTTCGGAGCAACAACGAAGGAAGAGAGGAAGACTCTCACCACCGGAGAAGAAGCTCGAGACGCCGGACTGCGAAGGAGGAGAAGGGACCAACACCATAGAAAAGGAACCAGATCCAGACTGGGACCGATTTAACGGCGGTGAAGGAGAGAGGAGGAACACCAGTGCAGATTGGATGGAGAATTGACCGCGCCACCTGCCGTGAGCCGCCAGTCGTCACCGGAGACCCAAAGTGTGGAAACCCGTATTTGATGAAGAATGTTTTATCGATTTGTATATATATTTCGGT
>OVBE01010900.1:0-14608 GCA_900406425.1 Iberis pinnata
TGTCAGGTCGTCATCTGGAGCAGCCCAGTTGCCTTGGGGAACTCGTTCATCTAAGTCTACCTCCACCTCGTCGACACGAAGGTCGTCATGAGAAGCGGAAGCTTCAGTAAGGTTGGTACGACATAATTACCGACCTAGTTACCGCCGAGCTAAGATTCTAGAGAGAGAAAGTAGAGAGAAGGGAAAGCGGTTTCTACCTGCAAAAGGAATTCTGAAACTTAAAATTCAGATATGAACTGGCGAGGGGGTATTTATACCCTGGAGAGGTGACGGTTACCGAGGCGCGTAATGATTGCGCATGGGAAACTGAAACGGTGCGACTCTTTAGCTTTCCCCTACGAAAACGATTCAATAAAGCCTACGAATACAATTCAATAAAGCCTACGAAGCATTTAATGCATTTTAGCCGAAATACACTTTATTCAAGAGGTCATTCGCCGCTTCGTAGTTTCATCGCCGACCTGGGGGGGGGACTACCTATTGATACCAGGTTTAGCACATGCCCTGAAAGCCCATTTCGACTCAAGGCCCAACTGGACGCCAACGTGACGAAGAAAAAGGGCCCAGGAAGACAAAAGCTATATGGGCCGACCTGACGAGCTGGGTCGTCCAGCTCGTGGCCCATTAGGTTAAATCCATACAATTAGGGTTTTAAGCTTGTATTTACCTTATAAATACTTGTGTAATCATCCTTGAGAAATATATGAAATTCTTCTAAGCTTTTACCCACATAATCTAAGACCTAAAACTATTTGTTAAGTCTTGATTCAACAGGAGTCATCTTAGAGGGAGAGCGAGGAGGATGAAAGTGTTGGCATCCCGCACCGATGTCGTTGCGGCCTTGTCCCGGAGATTAGGACAGCAAAGAACGCTTCGTTCAAGCGACTCTATATGTGTCCCCGAATCACGATTATTTCTTAATCATCTTGTATCCTTCTTAGTTTTTAGATGAATCTGTGGTAGATAGTAGACAAAATGTCGGTTTGATTTTTGAGTTGGAATTGATTTGAAATTGAGTTTGATGTGAGTTTGAATTTATTTTGAATTGAGTTTGAATTGATTGAATTAGTGTTTTGTAGGAAGGTGGTAATCACTTTTTCAAAGCGTTAAATGATATCGTGTTGGAGGAGATTCGTGGTATTCATAATGAGCTTGATGAGCAAATGGTTTTGCACCGTTCACTTGCACCATTACATGGGACTGAAACCATACTTGAAATCATGAACCTTAGCATCTCAGAGCTTCAAACCGAGCTGACCAAGCTTAAGGCAATGGAGAGTAAAGAGAAGAAGTTAGTTGGTGTTGTTAGTGTTCTCATTGGGATGTTAGTCACACTTGCTGCTTACTTCCTCTTTCGTCTTCTTATGTAATTGAGTTAGAGAGATCAAAACTCTTATGTAATTGTTGGTGTTGTTCATTGTGAATCTTAGATTACTTTTCATTCTAGTTGTTTTCAAGAAACCTAAACTTAATGTGTTGTTGTTGTAATGATGGTTTTTGTTTTATTTGTGTTTGGTTATACATTTGTGTCTGTTTCTTAAACAAAAGACATTTGAGAAGTAAATTGAGCAAATTGATTGATTAATTAAATTATGAATCGAAAGTTTTGGGCATAATTGATAAATTTTAAAAGTTTGGGGTAAATTTGAGAAAATTTTTTTCCTCCTTTTCAAAACTCGACAGAGAGAGAGAGAGAGATGTAAATAAGAGTGTGGAAGAAGAAGAAGCAAATTAGGGTTCATAGTAAGCTATTGGTCGTCAAAAATTGATTTGGGGGTTTAAATGTCTTCAAGTTGTAGCTCGTCCGTTACGAAAAGGACCACGAAGAAGCATTTAGGTGGATTAAAATGTGCTGTTGTGGGTATCCGCGATTAGTTAAGAAGCTTGGACGGATAAGCATCCGGGAAGGAGATTCTATGGTTATGTTAGATACAATGTATGAATCCGGCATGTTGAACTGATTTTTTAAATTTGATGATGAATTTTGATGATGATTTTTGAATTTATGTAGACTCCAACGAAATGTAATTTTTTGTTGGTTGGATGAGGAAGAGATGTATGAGTGGGGAAAACATCAATGATAAAGGCTAGGGATGAAATTCGTAGGAAGGATGCAATGATTGAACAATTGCAAAACAAGATTGTTAGTTTGGAGAAGGAAAATGAAGAAAAAGTTGAAGAAAGAAGCACTTGGAAGAAGCTTTATGCCAAGTGCTTAAAGTTGCTTTAAAAATGTGTTTTAATGACTGCTTTGTTAGGTTGGTTTGTCTTTGTATGACATGAATAGTTTAGAATGTAATATGTTGCTCTAAAAATAATTTGTCTTTAAGCTAGATTTCGCAAGAGATATCTAGCTTTGTCTTTAAGTAATAATTATCATCTAATTTTGTCTATGTAAGTCACAATTACATTCCTTTCTTGCCTTCTTTCCTTGTAGAAACAGACACATACTATTCCAGTTTCAAATTGACAATGAAATGAAGCATTGTTTGGATGTTTCAGTTTTAGTTCTAATTGCAAAATGCTAGAAAAAATGTGACCAATTTTTCTTCAATCTATTGAAAAAATGCTTCTTCATCCATGTAATTTGTTTCAGCTTGTTGGATCTGCATTTTTAACAGAAACAAAGGATTGTCTAAAACCAGAATCTAAGAAACATATATGATTTAAAATTGTTGTTAATATCAGCAAAAATAACACAATGACAACAACAAAATAATTAAGAGATAGTTTTGACAACAAAAGATTTAACAAGTTCAGAACAAAAGACTTAAGGCTTGACAAGTTTACAACAAAGTTTGACAATAAAAGAGAGTGGACAAGACTTTAGAGTCTCCAAATAGAAGTTGCTCCATTCTGTTAAGTTTTTTGTTGACGTTTTTGATCCCATGAGGCCTACCAGGTTTTCTCTTTGGCAATGTTGAAGACAGACTTGGCAAATCCTCTTCAGGCTAGCTTTGTTCAACATTAGGTTCACTTTATGTTTGAGATTGACTACCTAGTTTAGACTGATTTTCTGTCTATGACTCCCTTTGTGGCTCAGGCTGACTATGTGCTTGGCCAACAACAGTGGCGAACCTTTTTCTCTTGCCAGTGATAGGTAAAGCTTCATTCGGTTGAATGAATTGTCCCTCTAAAACACTTGGTTTTGGAGTCTTCCTAGGCCTTCCTGGTGGGTTGTTTAATCCTTAGGAACTGCTTCATCTTTGCAGTGGGTCTGATTATGACCTTCTCTCCCACACTTACCACAATGTTGTAATTACACAAAGAACTAAGAAGTCAAATGAGTGAAAAAACCATAGAAACAGAGATAATGGACTTACAATTTTTGTTCCCCTTCTCGAGACTACCCATGGCTTTCTACCTTCCCATGTCTCTCTGGTTCTATTCTTTCCCAGAGGTCTGCCTCCAGGTTTTTTGTATAGTGGAGGTTTCACTCTCAAGGTGGTGGTAACTTTCCACAAATTCATTCCATTCACTGGTTGAAGCTGATATGAATAACAAAGCTTCAACTTCTCCATTGTAAATCAATCAGACAACAAACTCTTGGGGTCTTGATTGACATTCTTTTCTTGACGCAGAGCAAAGACAATGTGATAGCAAGGAATACCAGAGATCATGTACATGATACCAAACCTCCCATCTTAACTACAAACCTTTCTCTGAAATATTGTACTTCATAGTTCCCAAGCCCACAACTAAGAGGTCTATAATTATTAGCAAGTTCAATCTGTTGCTCTAAGAGAGCCAGATGTTTGGAGTGTAATTACCTTTCAATTTTAGACTTTCTACCATTTTCTTCTCATTACTTACCATTACCCTCTGTCTTATCTCCTCAAGCATCTGAACAACAGGTTTGGTTCTTGCAATCCTTATGGCAGCATTGAAAGACTCTCTCAAATTGTTCTCAACAGCTGCACAACTAAACCATTCAGTAAAGAATGCCCTACAAGTGAAAATGTAACATTAATATCTACAAATATACAAAAAAATAACAGACAGTGATACTTACCTAGACCATGGACAGAAGACATTGATTTTCAAGTCATTGAATGCATCTTTCGAAATTTGCTACAGCTCTTCCATCTTCCTATTAAACGAAGCTTTGTAGTATGCATCAACAGCTCCCCAAAACAGATCCTCAAACACAGCACCAACATGTTTCTTCCTCCAATTCCCATACACATGACGAGCACACATCCTATGCTCAACATAGGCAGAACATCCTTCACATCGGAAATCAAACCCTTATGTTGGTCACTAGCCAATATTAAACCATTTTCGATTTGCAAGCCCAAGTCCTCATCCAAATGTTCAAAAAACCATTGCCAATTTGGTTTGTTCTTAACATCTACTATATTTCCCACGCTATAGAAAATACTTGATCATTTGGATCTCTCTCACATGCTACTAACAACATCGTAGTCATTCTCCATTGCAGAAAAGTTCCATCAATATGGATAATTCTCCTACATGTAGCTTTCCAACCATCCTTGAGAGCCTTCAAACAAACATAATACCTATAGAACATCCCCCGATGCACATCTAGCTCAACCGTTGATCCAGGATTACTGCTTTTCAACTCAGCCACATAATCAAATAGCCTAGCAAAAGACTATGCTTGTTCTCCATCAAGCTGTCCCAAACATCTCAACCTACTCCTCTCACATTTGGTTTGAGGGACATTGATGTTCTTGTGTAACATAATTTCTCGCAACTCGATGGCTGATGTGTGAGGTTGGACCTAAACTTTTCTACAAACATGTCAGCAATGCGAGAGTTTGTCAACAGAGAGATCTTTCCTTGCCAGGTGCATTCATGTTCATCATTCAGAACTCTGACAACAACTTTTGTTGAACTAGAGTTGTTGCTACCAGAAATCCTCCAATGATATTCTCCTGGTGAACAAATTTCCACCACACATTTTTTTATCAGATTTGTCAAACCTTAAATCCCTTTTCTTCTTCTTTACATCATACTTGATTATAGCTTTCTTAAAAGCCTCAATGCTCTTGAAGTCATGTCCCAACCAGAACGAGGTGCATTTCTTCTCAACTTCCTCATTATGAGGATCAAAATCACTTTCAGATAAACTGTCAACGTGTTCTTGATGTTCCTCTACATCCTCTAAATTATTTTCCTCAACACCATCTACTGCATTTTCTTCCTCAACAACATCCTCCACATTTTCTTCATCATAACCATCACCCCCTACAACATTAATCCCAAACACAGTCCTAAGTACTACCAGACCAGGATGCCTACCAACATATGAATCATCTCTCTTAACTACATACAAAACCAGAGCCCCAACACCAATTCCATAGTGGACTGCTCGAGCTAAGCTTTCATCATCTTCGATACCCACTTTATTTGATCCACCTTCAGGTGGAAACCAACCGAACTTACTCATATTATCTTCATACCCCACCTGGTCGATGAGAATAAGAAGGGTGCTAAATTGTAATGATTCACCATAGACGACGCCTACATTCTCATCTTCACCGCCAAAGTATTCATCTTCCCTATCCCAGTACCCACCGATTCGTAGGTACAAATTGAAACTGAAAAATTAAAGATGAACGGTTATTAATACAGATCAAAGAGACGATATGGAGGTTAGAAAAAACGAATTGAGGTTCTAAATCGACAAAATCACCCTACCTCATTTCCTTCTTCTTCCTCTTTTGCTCAAAATGACGAACCCTAATAAGAGAAATCTGATTTATCAGACTCGATGAAAAATTGAAAAAGTGTGTGATGTTTTTCTTTTATCTCAAAACAACATAACAATATACACTACACGATGTTTATTCGGCGCCAAAAACGGTGCTTTTAACATTCCGTCAATACGTTAACATTACGATACACATGAGGGCTTTTGTTTTAAATAAATAACCTCGAGGGTATTTTTGCATGTTGACCGGGACCTGACGGTTTGACCTGCACGATTTTAACTCGGAGGATATATGTGCAAAAAATATTAGTTCGAGGGTTTTTTTGCACAAACCCTAATGTAATTAATTCATACTAAAGATGCAATGAAGATGCACAAGAAAAAGATTAAAAATTCAAATGGAAACATTTGAAGAGAAAAGGAAAGAAGTTGTAGAGAATAAAAATATAGCAGCTTGGAAGGCAAGAATTTAGGAAAAATGAAGAAAGAAGAAAGGAAAAGGAAATTGGCAAAATAGAAAAGGAAACTTGTTTAAAGAAAAGAAAGGCAAGAAGAAAGGGAATGGTGAAAGGGTTTTAGGATTAGGACTAGTATAAATATGAGGCTAGGGTGAATGAAGGAGATTAGTTCTCCTAGACCAAATATTTGATATTGAGTTAAGATCCGTGAGAACCTGTTCGTGTGTCTGTACGATTTTCAGACAGATCATCAGTGCAGCTGAGAGATTGTGTGAGTAGATTGACAGCGCAAGAACAACTGGGTCTGAGCGATTTGGAGAAGCAAATCATCAGCATGGCTGAGTGACTGGAGAAACAGATCGTCAGAGCAGAAAGGATAGGATCTGAGTGATTGCACAAACAGATCATCAAACAGGAAAAGATTAAGAGAATCAAATTTAGCGTAAAATAAAAAGAATATTGTAAGTGTGATTTGCCTTAATAAATGTATATTTGAAAAGATATTGTTGTGTGTTTTGGTCTGATTTACACTTTCAATTGGTATCAGAGCGGGTAGCTGTCAAGAAACCAAGGTTTATGTTTAAACAGGTAAGATCCTAAGGATGGACAACACACAACACATCACTATACGCAGTATGATTATGGATCCTGACAATTTTGGCTTATGGAAAGTTCAGATTCGTGAGCACATCAAGGGAATTGATGAAGATGCCTGGACAATTGTTGAGGATGGTTGGATAGCTCCACAAATAAAGAATAAAGATGTTGTAAATCCAAAAGCTGAATGGACAGTAGCAGGAAAAAACCATGCCAAAATAAAATTCAAGAGCTCGCACAGCGATTTGGATTTCTTTGACCAAAGATCAATTCAAAAGAGTTCAAGGGTGCACTACAGCAAAAAATGCCTGAGATACGTTACAGGAAACATACGAAGGAACAAGTGATGTTAATAGAACAAAAATTGATATGATAGCATCAAAGTTTGAAAACCTGAGGATAGGAGAGGATAAAACAGTTTAAGAGTTCAGCGGTAAGATCTCATCTATTTCCAACACATCAGAGGTATTAGGAAAACACTACAAAGAAAAGAAGCTGGTCAAGAAGTTCTTCGAAGTCTGCATGAGAAGTTTCAATTGATGAAATCAGCCATACAAGTATCCAAGGATTCTGACGATATGAAATTCAATTAGGTTGTAGGCATGATGCAAGCACATGAACTTGATCTATCTAAAAAGATGATTCAAGGAAAAGGGATTGCATTAACAGCAAAATAAAAGGCAGAACCGGCTGTGGATCTTGAGCAAACAATTGAGGTGATGGTGAGAAAATATTTTAAGAAATATGTTAGAGCACCAAGGCGTTATGTCAATCCTGTTGGAAAACCAGACTTCATATCCAACAATGATCGAGCACCCAGAAGATTGGAAGTTCAGTGCCACGAATGTGAAGGATTTGGGCACTATAAGTCTGAATTTCCTAATACCAAGAAGAAGGAATCACTCAAGTGTCACGAGTGTAAGGCTTTTGGACACACAAAAGCTAAGTGTGCAAATTTTACAAACAGGAAAGAAAAGTCCACGGTCAGCTGGGAAAATGAAGATAGATCTGATTCTGATCAAGATGAGGAGATAGTGAATCTGATGATGAAGAAAACAGACATATAGCCATTACTTGAAGATAGCAGTTTTCTGTGTGAAACCCCGATCGATGTCAGAAACCAGAATCTGTAATTAACTTGTGACATACAGAAACTTCAAGAAAAGGCGAAGCTGCTTCAAATAGCTCTAACTGAAGAAGAAAAGAAGAATCAACTGCTTGAGTCACGATTGAGTGAGCAGTTAAGAAACATCAAAATGCTGACTAAAGGTACCAAAGATCTAGACAAATTATTTGCTATGGGAAGAGACAATAATCTAAGCTATGGATTGGGATATCAAGGACAGACTAAATGATCTATGTCGTTTGTCAAGTCGCCAGTCATTCATGCAACATAATTGGTGAAAGGACATCAGTTTGACAATGTCATCACCAACAGAAGACACAACAAACAGAATTGGAAACCAAGAAATCAAGGGTACTATCAGCCACAAAAAGTCAGAAATCAGTTGTGTTTCTACTGCAGAAAACCAGGACATTACAAGGTCTAATGTTATCGCTAGGAAGCCAGACTATATCAAATCAGACATCACAAAGACTATTATCCTGATAAAGTATGCTACAACAAGGCTTGGGTCAGAAAAGACCAGTTGTATTGTTTCTCTGCAAAAGCAAAAGCGTTTGCAGAAACTAAAGATGACGCACAAACAGTAGAATTGACCTGTTTCTCAGCTCAAACAGCAGTGTCAATGAACACTGAAGATGATGTTCAACCGGAAGTGGTCATGAAGAGTTCAGATTTAACTAAGTGGTACTCTGATAGTGGTTTCTCAAGACACATGACAAGAACCAAAGATGAGTTGCTAAAGTATGAAGAGGTCAACATAGGAAAAGTTACGTTTGGAGGAGAAGTTAAAGGTACATTCAAAGGCAAAAGTGAAACAGGTGGATCTGGTAATCCATATCTTCAGAATGTGTAATTGGTTGATGGGATGACTGCAAATTTGATCAGTATAAGCCAATTATGTAATTAAGGGCTAATTGTTACCTTCACAAAGATAAAGTGTTAAGCAACAGACACAACTGGTGACGTGAGATTTAGGGGCATGAGGTTTGGAAACGAATGTTACAAGTGGAAACCTCAAGAACATTTTATGGTTGCAACGATAACAATTCATGAACTTATTTAAAGGATTTCTAAGCCGGAATCTGAAGAGAAATTTATGTGTAGACCTTGGACCAAGACAGTCATGGAGAAGATGAATGTGGTGTTATATGACATAAAATCCCAGAATACAAGATTGATACATGATCACATATATGGAAAGGAATATGAGGCGCTGAGTGATAACCAGGTTGACCACGAGTCATCAGGACCAGACATAGATACAAGAGCTCAACGAAAATTACACAGAAATCACTCTGAAGAAGACGTGATTGGTGATCTACACAGAAGAAGAAGAAACATATTGAGTTTAAGGAGATAATTTCATCTGTCTGTTTTGTTGTTATGGTTGACTTCATGAATCATCAGGAGGCATTAAGTGATGAATGTTGGGTAATATCAATGCAAGAAGAATAGGAACCATTCAAACGAAGCAAATTTATGGATTTAACATCTCTTCCTGAAGGTGTAAATCTAGTGAGGAAAAAGGTTTGTCTGGTTGCACAAGGGTATTTGCAGGTGGAGAGAATAAACTTAGATGAAATGTCTGCATTTGTAGCATTCCTAGAAACAGTCAGATTATTACTCGGAATGGAATGGCATCTCAAGTTCAAGGTGTATCAAATGGAGGTTAAGACTGTGTTTCTAGATGGAATACTTCAAGAAGAAGTGTATGCTAAACAACCAAAAGGGTTTGAGAATACGAAACATCCCAATCATGTGTTCAAGCTGAGGAAAGCGTTATATGGGTTAAAACAGGTACCTAGGGCTTGGTATGAACGTCTGACTGTCTGTCTGCTCATACAAGGATACACCAGAGGAAGTATGGACAAAACATTGTTAACCTATTCAAGGAATGGCGATCTAATGGTTGTACAAATCTATGTTGATGACATAGTATTTGGTGCAATAGACAAAGAACTTGTTGATAAAATTGTTCAACATATGAATCAAGAGTTTGAAATGAGTATGGTTGGAGAACTAGCATACTGTCTTGGTTTACAGGTTAAACAAACAGAAGAAGGCATCTATTTGAGTCAAAGTACGTATGCAAAGAACCTGGTTACATGATTTGGACTTGACTCCTGTAAAACAGCCAGGACACCGATGAGTACAACTTGCAAAGTATCTCGAGATGATAACGGAGAAGATGTAGACCAGAGGCTTTACAGGGGGATGATTAGAAGGTTGTTATATCTCACAGCAAGCAGACCAGATATTTGGTTAAGTGTGAGGGTTTGTGCAAGATATCAGGAAAAACCAAAGGTGCCTCATTTGCATGCTGTCAAACGTATCATCAAATACATCAAACGATTAGCTTATTTGGGAATTTACTACACCAAGGACACTAACAGTAATCTCGCTGGGTATTGTGATACAAATTGGACTGGCAGTCTAGATGACAGACGAACTACAAGCAGAGGATGTTTTTATTTGGGTAATAATCTGATAACTTGGCAGAGTAAGAAACAGAACTGTGTGTCATTGTCCACAGCTGAAGCTGAGTACATTGCAATAGGTAGTTGTTGTACTCAACTATTGTGGATGAAGCAGATGGCAAGTGACTATGGTATTAATACAGATTTGATGTTGGTTCATTGTGACAATCAAAGTGCCATCAACATAGCCAAAAATACAGTGCAACATTCACGAACCAAACATATTGATATCAGACACCATTTCATTTCTGAGTTAATTGAAGATAAACTTATTGTGGTTGAACATGTGGGAACATATTTTCAACTTGCATACATGTTTACAAAACCACTTGGTTTTAATCAATTTATTAATCTTCTAAAGGCCATAGGAGTTTGTGAACTTTGATTGGCAGAGACTATGGTTGAGATAAAAGGTCAAATGGTGCATACAATGCATCAGGGAGATTCATTCAACATGTCTTAGTAGCTGAAAAAGAGCTGCATGTCATACCTTCTGAAACATACGATATTAGTATGGTGTATAACCAAGGAGATCAAATAGTTGATCACCCAATAAGCATAAAAATGCAACTGAGAAAAAAAGGAGAGAAAAAAAAGGGAAAGGATGTTGATGTCTGAACTTGAGAAGTCAAGTGATGGTTCATACAAATATGTATACAATTACGTTGATTATACACATTGGGGTTGAAAATTGTTCTTGTCAAGGATAAAGGTACGACAGTGCGAAAGACTAGTCAGCTACACCTGTGTACAAGTATGTCCAGCTGATCTAAAAATTCTCGCTTAATCAGGTTACAGATTTATGTGTGTCACTGTTTTGTCTAAACGAAAATATTCATGCTTTATCAAAAGAAAATTCTTTGTTGTTTCCTGATTATCTTTTCATATATGTTCCCATCGATAGTATATGATCACTGGCTGTGGATGTGAGTGTCAATGTGTTTCAGGTTGTGATGTGTCTGGTTCAACGACTGTCAAGATGATTGATGTGGGCTTAATTGTATCTGATGGATTGGTATTGGGCTGTAGTTATGATAGAAGTTGCATGCCCACCAGCTTAGGCTCTGAAATTCCATGTGGACACATAAAATACATGTTAATGTGTTTGGTTATTTGGTCATCAATCTGTTTCTGTGACTTCATACTTCCAGATTGGGTCTTCATATGTCGTAACTGGTTGTTACTCTGATTAGTGGACACAATGGTTACATAAGTCCAAGATACACTTTATGTCTGTACATGATTAATCACGCTTCTAAGATATGTTTGTGTCTCACTGACGACTGGAGATCACTTTACCATAGACAGTTCATCATGCATTTTATTATGTGTTTTGCTATACCACCTGATATGAATTCATTGCATCTTGTGTTTTTGACTCAGTGTTGTCAGTCAAGCAGGGGGAGAAGGACGAGACCATATCACACTCAATGCTGGTTGATCTTTGTTTCAAAGGGAGTAGTGTCATTTTATGGGGGAGTAACTTACTGTTTGTTTACATATGTGCTTTTGCATATTACATGTTGTGTTGGTCTGATTGTTTGTCTGTTGCGTTGATTGACAGGGTGATCGGGGGGGGGGGGGGGGAGAATGAAAANGTGAAACAGCTTGAGTGACAAACTCAATCAAAAAGAGGGAGATTGAAGATGCACAAGGAAAAGATCAAAGATTCAAATGGAAAGTTTTGAATAGAAAATGAAAGCAACTGTAGAGAATAAAAATACAGCAAGTTGGAAGGCAAAAATTTAGGAAAAAGGAAGAAAGTAGAATAGAAAAGGAAATTGGCAAAATAGAAAAGGAAACTTGTTTAAAAAAAGAAAGGCAAGAAGAAAGGAAATGGTGAAAGAGTTTTAGGATTAAGACTAGTATAAATATGATGCTATGGTGAATGAAGGAGATTAGTTCTCCGAGGCCGAATATATGATATTGAGTTAAAATCCGTGAGAACCGTTCGTGCGTCAGTGCGATTGTTAGACAGATCATCACTGCAGCTGAGAGATTGTGTGAGCAGATTGACAGAGCAAGAACAACTGGGTCTGAGCGATTTGGAGAAGCAGATCATCAGCATGGATAAGTGACTGGAGAAACAGATCGTCAGAGCTGAAAGGATAGGATCTAAGTAATTGTACAAGCATATCATCAGACTGAAAAAAATTAAAAGAATCAAATTCAGTGTAAAATAAAAAGAATACTTCAATTATAATTTGACTTAATAAATATATAATTAAAAAGAAATTGTTGTGTGTTTTGGTCTCATGACACTTTCACACATATATATATATATATATATATATATATAATATCCATCATATTATATTTTATACTAAAACATGCATTTAGATAAACAATTATTTTTTATGGAATATTAAATTTATTAATCAAATGAAAATTATGCTCAAAAGAATGGTCACACTAAACCAAAACTGTTTTTAAAAAGGCTCTAATGTTGAGAGAATGTCAAGGATGGTCTAGCTAAAATATGTATTTAAAAATTTTAGTGAGATAAAATTAGATATAGAAAAAGAATATCATATATGAACACGAACCTGCATAAAGTACAAAACCAATATAAATCGAATAAACCGTATATTTTTTTTATAAAATACAATTATTGTATATATACTAATTCTTAAAGTTATATAGAGAGTTTATTAACAGTTCAAGTTTTAAAATAAAAAACTTGATAACATGCAGTACAAATTTTATTTTTATATCCACATAGAATAATATAGTTTCTTTCTTTTCATTGTATTTTTTTATATATTTTTTACTTATTACTTTTTCTCTTCGCTATTTTCTTTAATATTTATATATTTCAATTTTCAAAAAATTTATAATCTACAAAAGTAAAAATAACAAAATACTTTAAATTTATAAGAATGTTTGACGTGTGTCCCGATCTTACTTAAATTTAGCACATGTTTTAATTTTGTGAATGTATAATACATTTACATGTCACAATTACGTAAAAAGCATTCTAATTTTATATACAAGATATAATTTGAAATGAAATATAGTTATTTAATAATAATTTTCTTGGCTTGTACTTAACAAAATTAAACATTATATCGTAAAATTTTTACGTGTCTTGGAATTGATGTATAGTTGTTTTCTCAATCGAATACGAGTTAAGTAACAAGTACGGAACAAGTAAAGTATTTGTGCACAACACAAGTATTTGGTTGCTTTTGTCACATGTACTATCAAACATTAATTTCGATCTATGGAACTTTTTTTTTATTTATAAAATCTATTGGAAATATTGATTGGATGGCTCAACAAAATTATAGGTTGGACAGAATACTTTTTGGTAATCACATTTTTCGTTCACTAACTTTTACCCACGTAAAACTCATGATTCTTTTTTTAATTAATTTATGAGATATTAGATCGTCTTATGTGATTCTCCCGAAACCGATTCTCTTATAACATAAGCCATATAATTATCTTTATACGTGAATCGCTATCCCCTTTTTTTTCTTTTTTCTTTTTATAGTTTTTTTTTCTCTTGTTAAAAGACCTTTTCTTTAGTTAATAGTTTTAATTATATGTTTTTAGTTAGTGTTTACTTTTCTTTCTTTTGGTCTTTAGGTTTACTAGTGGGACATTAAATAAGAAAGATAAGAGCCGAATTTCAAATTTTTATAATATTCCTTTTTCGCATACAAAAAGCTATTTGGGATGGCCATAATTTTAAAAAATTTCAAGCACAAGTGTGTTGTTAATTTTATACTAATTATGATCTTTTCGAATTCTTCTTGGGATTGTGTTAACATCAAAATCTGTTACGTCAAAAAATTTACGAGAAACAAAAGTTACGTATAAGTTATATCTTTTCATTTCTTGGTAGTCAAAAATTAAAAATGTTTGATCCCATTTTTAAGCCTTTATTCATGTCTTCCCAAGCTGCCAAAAAAAAATTATGTGTTATTATTAAAATAAGTTGTGGTGCAGAAAAAAAATTATATAAATTGGAAAATGGTGGTAGCCGAGTGTACATCACACTTTCGAATAAGGTGGAACGTTACACAACCCAAAAATAATAATAATCAGGATTTAGTTTAGTTATTAATTAGTTCACTTAATTATAAGTATCATTATGTTGAAAAGATTTTTTAACGAATACTTTTTATTTGAAATATTCATAATCTACTAATCTACAAAAACGTTTAAAGGGTTTATTTATGAGAAAATAAAGACGAGTTTAAAGGCTTGGGTTTGGATGCTGGTCCCCTTTTATTTTTCTTTTCCTTTTATTGGGTGATAATATATA
>OVBE01010901.1:0-14606 GCA_900406425.1 Iberis pinnata
AAAGCCATCCATAAAAAAAAAAAAAAAACGTGAAGGCTTATAAAGTAAAAATTTATGTGTAGCTGACACAAATACAGACACAAAAAATGAGTGAAAGGAGGGATCGAAAGATCTTTGGTGCTACACATGACCTACTTAAAGCCTTTTACAAAAACAACAAGAGGCATGATTTTGGTAAACTAATCTATCAAACAAACTTATTTATCTAAACCATTTAGGTTGTTAATTACAAATTTACTAACAACAAAATGAATCTTTTATCTTATTCACTTGTCATTAATTGCTTTAAAATATAAGACCATAAACCTTCACAATTAGTCCAATATTATCCACTACTGTATAAACCAATATACTATTAGTGGAAAAAAATTCTTCTTAGTTTGTGTGATTTCGTGGCTTTTATTAGTGGAAAAAAATTCTTCTAAGTTTGCTTAATCTCGATCGATAGATAGAAATAAAAATAAAAGAAAGAAGAGGCAACACAAATTCCATCATTTAACTCACCGACTTGCGAACCAAAGTTATGCAATTACGTCAAAGCCAATGTCTGATAATGCTTGCTTTTGTATCTGTGACTTATCAAATTTAAACCTAAATAATAAATGAATAGTGACAACAATAGTGACGTACAATGACATTCCATAATCACACACATGTAGTGCAATAGAAAGAAAGAGACCCACATGAGTCCTACACTATTTTAAAAACCATTAATAACAATTTGTACAAACCACACCAATTAATCCTCTTCTATAATTTAAATACGAGAGTGATATCCCTTTCAGATAATTTTTACTTAAATGAAATAAAAATGTCTTAAAGCCCTAATCTTTGTTTACTGTTATGATCTTGATTTAAGCAAGGAGATGAGCAAGATTAAGAAGAAGAAACTTTTATTATAAATCAAAACAGTAAGTTGTACAGAGAAGACTTAAGCTATTTTATACTAAAGGTCATTAACAGACTAACAACCTGTTATTAACGTCCTAACTAACTAACTTAATTAAACCAACTAGGTAATCTATTTTAACCAAGTAAACCAACAATAGACCGAAATGACAATTAAGCTTATGTATAATCTAATATTTACATTACTTACAAATCCACCTCCACATGCTTTGTCTTTTTATGGAAAACATGATTTGTTGCAATTTGAATTGCAGATTTACTGTCACAAAAGAGTTTAGCCGCATCAACTGTCTCGATTTGCAGAAAAGTGAGTATTTGCTGTAGCCAAACCAGCTCACAAGAAGCAAGAGATAAGCTCATATACTCAGCCTCAGTGTTGCACCTGCTTACTTGTTGTTGTTTCTTTGATTTCCAGGAAATCAATGAATTTTTCATAAAGACACATTGTCCTGAAACTGATCTTCTTGTATCTCTACAAGCTGAAGGAAAATCTTTGAATCAGAAGAATAGATAGTCCTCGGCCTGGATTAGATTTTAGATATCTTCAAATTCTAAAAACTGCTGCCATGTGAATGTCTGTTGGAGCTGATAAAAACTGACTCAAAGTATGAACTGCATAAGTAATATCATGCCTTGTTATAGTAAGATAAAGTAAACGACCAATCAAAGCCCTATATGATAATGGATCATCTAATAAAACTCCCTGATCTTTTGTGTAACGCATTGCAGGATTCATAGGGACTGAGGCTGATTTGCAACCTAACATGTTAGTATCAATTAATAAAGATAAAGCATACTTCCTTTGGCAAACAGAAATACCCTTTGAAGACCTAGCCACTTCTAATCCTAAGAAAAAAAAAAGAGGACCTAAGTCCTTAACCTGAAATTCTTTATTAACTAAGTCTTTTAAAGCTTGAACCTCCTGTTGAGAAATAGAACAAATCATTATATCATCTACATATATCAAAATAGCTATGAAATTAGATGAATTAATCTTAGCAAATAAAGTATTATCAGAAGAACATTGCTTATAGTCTGCATTTAGTAAAACAGTTGATAAACGATGATACCATTGGCGTGATGCTTGTTTTAGACCATAGAGACTTTTCTTCAACTTACAAACTGAATTTGGTGGTAAAGAAACTCCATCTGAAGGTGTATAACCTTGAGGCAAAGACATATAAATTTCTTCATCTAATACACCATTAAGAAAAGCATTAGTAACATCCATTTGTGTTAAAGACCAGCCATGAATTGAGGCTAAACTAAGCATTAGTTTGACAGAACTTAATTTTGCAACTGGAGAAATAGTATCAATATAATCAACACCTTCTTGTTGAGTATATCCTTTAGCAACTAACCGAGCTTTATACATTTTCAATGTACCATCAGCATTATACTTAATTTTAAACACCCACTTACAACCAATAACATGCTTACCTTGTGGAAAACTTACAATATCCCAAGTACCTTTGCTTTCTAAAGCATGTAACTCTATATTAGAAGCTTGCACCCATTTTTCAAACTTCATTGCTTGCTTAAAAGTGGAAGGCTCAGTTTCCAAAGTATAAGACATCACATTTGATTGATAAACTGGAGATAAACGGTCATAAGAAAGAACTTTGGACAATGGATATGATGTTGTATGAGATGGATTGTCAAAAGTAGCAAAAGGAACAAATGCACAATGATAATCAGACAAATATTGTGGTGTTCTAGTATTTCTTTTTGTCCTAACCGGTTTAAACATATTACCAGATGAAACATTACCAGGTTTAGACACAAGTTTAGATACATTACCATTTGAAGATGAAACAGCTTCTGAAGTATCTAATGAATCAGCCCCAGTATGTGATGAAGTTGCTTCTGGTGTTAGTACAACATCAGCAATGTCTGGTATATCCAGAGATTGAATGGGAGATAATTGTGTAACCTGAGGAATACTACTAGGCATAGAAATAGAATCCAAAAGCTGAGAAGGAGTAGATAATGGAAAAATTGTATCAGAAAACAAAGAATCCATTGCAGATTTAGAAATCATATCTTTGGAAGGATAAACTGTTTCATGAAAAACAACATTTCTAGAAACAATAGTGGAAAGTGATTCCAAATCTAAAACCTTATCAGAGCCGGCCTTGAGTCCAAGCAGAGCAAGCATTCGCTTGCGGCCCTTTTTTAGTTTTAAAAATTTTTAGTTAAAAAAACGGCCCATTTTTTGAAAGATGATAGATTTTTGGCCTAATTTTTCATTGTAGACTGCGATCTTTGAAATTTTTTTAAATCTTAGGACCGACCTTGAACCTTATAACCTTTATAACCTGATGGATAGAAAATGAAAACACAAGGTGTTGCTCTTGGTGAAAATGTGTGTCTGTCTTTGAAATTAGTAGAGACATAACATAAACAACCAAAATTTCTAAGAAAAGAATATTGAGGTGCCTTCCCCGTTAACTTTTCCAAAGGAGATTGATTATCTAATAATGGAGAAGGTAAACAATTTATTAGATACACTGCAATCTGACCAATATGCTAAAGGTAATTGTGATTGAAATAACAATGATCTAGCCACATTCAACAAATGTTGATGCTTTCTCTCAACAACTGAATTTTGTTGAGGTGTATATGCACAACTAAAGTAATGAAACATACCATGATCTTTAAGCAAACTAGGAAAAGCCAATTCAGGAGCATTGTCCGTTCTAATAGCCTTAACCTTGTAATTGAACTGTGTAAACACAAACTTAAGAAAAGATGGAAAAACATTTAGTACATCCCTCTTAGAACGTAGCATATATACACAAGTGACACGAGTGCAATCATCCACTATTGTGAAGAAATATTTATAACCTTCTACTGACTCAACTTGAAATGGACCCCATACATCTAAATGTAACAAATCAAAAGGAATATAAGAAATATTATACAATGATTCAAAAGGCAAACGTTTTTGTTTAGCTAATGGACAAACTGAACAATGATTATCAGAATGCAAAACATCAGATTTTAAACCAGGTAAAACAGAAAATAATTTGTTTAACTTTGAAAAAGAAGGATGTCCCAAGCATGAATGCCACAAAATGTCCATCCACTCTTATTGAAGCACAAAAAGAAGGAAGTGATGAGATTGAGGGGTTTCTCATGTCCAATATGTAAAGGTTTTAAGAAAATCTACCCCTCCCAATCATCAAGCCCTGAGAAAGGTCCTGAAGCAAACAACCAGAAGAGTAAAAATGAGCTGCACAATGCTTGTTAGTAACAAAAAAACTAACACTTATCAAATTAAAACAAAAATCTGGAACATGTAACACAATGTATAAAACCAAATCAGTAGTAAGAAGAATAGTCCATGTATGTGTAATACAAACTCTTATTCCATTGGGTAAGGAAACAGTAACCCTTGTGACTGGAAAAACATTAATAAACAGAGACAAGTCTGAACATACATCACTTGAAGCCCCACTATCAATAATCCAATCATCACAAGACAAATGGGTATGTAAAGAGGATAAAACATGATCTTGAAAATACAATTCATTGTCCTTATAAGACAAAGATTTAGAAGGAAACATACTAAAAGTTGAATGTGTTGCCATCACTCCATGATTTGTGACCTTGGAACCTCCATGAGACAATTGAGCCACCCGAAGTTGCTGACTATATTGAGCAACAAGATAATGGATTTTTTGTGGTGTAAAATCCTTCACATTAAAATTGGAATTTCCTCCTCCAACCTGATTATAAGATGGAAGCACAAAGTCAGCAGAAACCTTAGCTACATCATTAGCTCTTTGAACACTTTGATGCAGCTGTTGTTGAACATTCTGCTGATTAAATTGCTGCTTCTGTTGACCCTTGAACTTATAGCCAGGAGGAAAACCATGCAATTGGAAACATTTATGAATTGGGTGTCCCATCTTACCACAATGAGAACACATAGGCTTTTGCAAATTATTATTGACATTATAAGCTGCAATACAACCTTCTTAATGCACATCTGAATCAGAAACTAACTAATCTGTAACTTGAAAAGCAACATTATCTATCTTGGCAACAGGTTTGATTAACTTCTGCCTTTCATCTTGAGTAACCAAATTGAAAGCTTTTTTAATATTTGACATGGGTTTAAGCATCAAAATATGACTCCTAGTCTGATCAAATGCTTCATTTAACCCCATTAAAAACTTTGTAACTCTACTACGTTGTTGTAACTTTTCTCATTTCTCAGGTGCACTACACTCACACTTTCCACAAGTGCAAACCAGTAACTCCACATAATTCTTGTGTTCTTCCCAAAGAGTAAATAACTATGTATAATAGGTGGAAACATCAAGAGAACCCTGATCTAGCTTACTTAAACGCTGCTCAATATCATAAATTCTTGGAGCATCATCTTGCTTGAACCGCAACAACATATTCTGCCATATTCCTGCAGCTGTAGAAATGAAAAGCAAGCTTTGTCCAATTTTCTTGGACAAGTAGCAACCATGTCATTGCATCTAGACCACGCACCAGAATCCTTATGACCATCCGGAGGTTTAGAAATCTTTCCATCAACAAAACCGAGTTTGTTCCTCACATTTAACTTCATTCTCATAGAGCGCTTCCAAGAATGGAAGTCAGATGGTGCAGATAATCTATCAGATACAAGAATGAGACCAGCATGATCTCCATTATGAAGATAATAAAGATTGTCGTAAGTATCAACATTAGATCGCACAACTTCAGGATTAGTTCTTGGATTCAATTCCTCAGTCATTTCAGAATATCTCAAGAAATTGAAACCAAAAACAACTAAAAAGAACAAGCGATCCACAAAAAACAATGAATATCAAAAGATCGAACAAGAAACTGATTCCCGTAAGAAACTCACATATTGCGATGAGAAATTGAACTTGAAAGGCGAATGAAATTGAGCTACTCATCTTCTGAAAAACAAATCACAAGCCACGGAAACTCTGATACCATGTTATGATCTTGATTTAAGCAAGAAGATGAGCAAGATTAAAAAAGAATAAACTTTTATTATAAATCAAAACAGTAAGTTGTACAGAGAAGACTTAAGCTATTTTATACTAGAGGTCATCAACAGACTAACAACCTGTTATTAACTTTCTAACTAACTAACTTAACTAAACCAACTAACTAATATATTTTAACCAAGTAAACCAGCAATAAACCGAAATGACAATTAAGCTTATGTATAATCTAATATTTACATTACTTACAAATGAGTCTAAGTCAAACAGAAAATACCTTATGGAATCTTTTCTAGTTGTCAAGAAGAAGAGGGTCTCCACTGAAAATGTTTTAAGGTGAACAAAAAACACAATTTATTCTTACATTATACGTTTTTATTTTATATTTAATTCTAAGGAAATTGTCACAGTTGTTATTAATTACTTTAGTTTTTGTTTTGTCTGTTTAAAAAGAAAAACCAGTTGGGTAGTTAGTTATCAATATAATGAGAGAGGAAAAAAAGGTTGCAACAAATTTAAATTCAAAGGAGAGGAATGGAGGAAGAAGAGTATTAAATCACTACAAGAAAACATGTCAAAATATGACCGGAGAAACTGACGGATTTAAATCCGTCGATAAAAAGCGACGGAAAATCGAAAAAATCAACGAAAATAGGGTCTGTTGATTAAGTTATCGACAGAACCGATCTGTCGATAAAAACCGACGGAAAATCGACGGGCCTTTTATCGACGGACTAAATCCGTTGATTTTCCGTCGGTTTTTAGACGAATTTGGCCCGTTTGAATGTGACCGTTTTTAGACGTTGTCAAACGGCTATATTCGCAGGTATCGTCGGAAAATTCGTCGGATTTCCGTCGATATTTTTTTTTCTATAAATTAAGCACCCCTCCTATTCCCAAATTCACAACTTCACAAACATGCTTATAAAATGTCCACTCCACCTTATTTTCGATCATGGATGGATGGTGAACTGATGAATCCCGAGACAAANTTACATGGAGAACGACCAGAAATTGTTGCTAGTAGTAGCGGTAGCGTGCAATTGGCCAATAATGGTGGTCCCCAATTGTTCTATCAATTATCAAGAAATTATTAATGAATTGTGTATTTTGGAATTACCGGGAGACTAATAAACCCAATTTTAGAAGATCGATCAGGTATATGCTTAAGAAGAATGATACATATGTTCTAGCTTTGTTTGAGACGCATGCATGAGGAGATAAAGCTATGCGTATATGTCAAGGTCTAGGTTTTGCATACTCTGCCAGAGTTGATGCCATTGGTCAAAGCGGGGGCATTTGGTTGTTTTGGAGAGATGGTATAGGAGATTTAGTAGTGAAGCAATTGTCGGACCAGTATATACACGCTAGATGGGAAAACGGTAAGGATATTATATCTATTCCCTGTATATGCCGCACCGTCGGCTAGTCATAGAAGTTTGTTATGGGGAAGGCTCAAAGAAGCTATTCAGAGAGTACATGAGCCGATACTTGTGGGTGGAGATTTCAACACAATTATACGTCTAGACGAAAGATCAGGTGGGAATGGGAGTCTTTCGTTTTGACTCAGTTACGTTTAGAGAATGAATTAATGAGTTATTGCTTGTCAAATATGGGATTCAAGGGACCGTGATTTACGTGGAAGAGAGGCAAGGAGGAACGCAATTTCATGGCTAAGAGATTGGGTAGGATCTTATGTTGTGCTCAAACTCGGCTAAAATGGCAAGAAGCATCGGTTCGGCATCTCCCTTATTTAGCCTCGGACCATGTCCCTTTATATGTCCAACTGAGTCCTAAGGTGCAGTTGAATCCGAGGCGGAGACCTTTTCGCTTCGAAGCAGCATGGTTATTGCATGATAATTTTCAAGCTATGCTGAAGGCATCATGGAATAAAGAGATTCCTACTCATGTTGCATTGATCACGTTACAACAATATCTAAAGAAATGGAACAAAGATGTATTTGGGGAAGTGCATCATAAGAAGAAGAAGCTCTCACATGAACTGATCAATGTCCAAAAAAGTTTACTCGAGAATCACATTGGTGTTTTAATACAAAGGGAAGATCAACTTTCAAGAGAGTTGGACTTGGTTCTCGCACAAGAAGAGATGCTTTGATTTCAAAAATCAAGAGAAAATTGGGTTGTTTACGGGGACCGTAATACAAAATTCTTTCATACATCTACGATTATTCGAAGGCGAAGGAATATAATAGAAATGCTGAAAGATGATTCTGGTATATGGCGTTCTGAGAAGGAGGATATAGAGAGATTAGCAATCAATTATTATAAGAGACTTTACTCCCTCCAGGATGTTGAATAGACCGTGGATAAACTCCCGTGTGAAGGCTTTCCGATGATCACATATGGAGATAGGAGAGAGTTGGATAAGCCATTTGTTGCAGCATAAGTTGAATTCTCGATCCGGAGCATAGTAAGTACAAATCGTCGGGTTTAGATGGGTACCAACCAGTTTTTTACCAAGATTGCTGGGAAACGGTTGGTGAGTCGGTCTCTAGAAATGTGTTATAGTTCTTCGAAACAGAGACTATGTCGGAGGCTCTTACTGACGCTTTAGTGCACCTGTTACCTAAAGTAGACAAGCCGGAGACGATAATGTAATTTAGACCAATTAGTCTTTGTAATGTTTTATTTAAAATTATTACGAAGGTGATGGTCTTGCGGTTGAAACCAATAATGTCCAAGTTGATAAGACCATCTCAGTCAAGATTTCTACTGGGACGTTTGAGCTCTGATAATATTATAGGGGTTCAAGAAGCAGTTCATTCGATGAATCGAGAACAAGGACAGAAAGGGTAGATGTTGTTGAAACTTGATCTTGAAAAATCCTATGACCGAGTGAATTGGGAATTTTTAGAAGATACGTTAAAAGCAACTAATCTACCAGAGAGGTGGATACATTGGATTATGACATGTGTAAAAGGACTGGAGATTAGCTTATTGGTGAATAGAGAACGTACAGTTAGTTTAAGACAAGGAGATCCCTTGTCTCCATACTTGTTTGTATTGTGTATGGAATGTTTATGTCATCTAATAGACGCAGCTAGGGTTCGCAGAGAATGGAAGCCAGTCCATCTTTCTAGAGGGGGTCCTGCACTTACTCATATTTTTTTTGCTGACGATCTCATTTTATTCGCTGAGGCTTCAGAGGCACAAGTGCGGGTAGTAAAGAAAGTCTTGGAAACATTTTGTCGAGCATCTGGGCAAAAAGTTAGCTTGGAAAAGTCAAAGATCTTTTTTTCAAAGTATGTTTCTCGAGATCGTGTCAAAATCATAAGTGGCTTAAGTGGTATTAAACCAACGAGGGATCTTGGTAAATATCCCGGTATGCCTGGTCTACACAAGAGGTTAAACAAGGAAACGTTCAGAGTTGTTGTTTCACGAGTTTCAAAACGCCTAGCAGGCTAGAAAATCCATGTTTTGTCTCTTGCAGGTCGTATAACACTCACTAAATCGGTGTTAACTTCAATACCCATCCACTCGATGAGTACTATTGCTATGCTTGCGGGAACTCTAGAACATCTTGATCGGTGTGTTAGAGATTTTATATGGGGAAGTCATGATGAGCACAAGAAACAACATCTACTATCTTAGGAAAAAATATGTTTACCAAAGACGGCAGGTGGTTTAGGAGTGAGGAATTCTCTTGCTATGAACAAAGCATTATTGATCAAAGTTGGTTGGCGTCTCTTATATTCTGGCGCGGGTTTATGGGCTGGGATTCTCAAAGCCAAGTATAAGGTAACGAACATTCATGATTTAGATTGTCTCAATGAGAAGAATACTTGGTCATCAACATGGTGAAGTATTACAAGGTGTATACGTGAGGTTATTCTCCCTGGTCATCGTTTTTCTTTAGGCGATGGGAATGACATATTATTTTGGCTTGATAAATGGCTTGTTCAGAGGCCATTATGTGATCGGGTATCAAGACCTTTACCACATTGGTTAAGAGTATTGAGGATTAGTGACTTGTGGATCTCGGGTCAAGGTTGGAATCTTAACGTGATCACTCAATACTTACCCATAGAAATCACACTAAGGCTAAGAACTGTGGTGGTCGACATGGTCACGAGAGCTAAAGATCGACTATCTTGGGGAGGTAGGACCAATGGTTTATTTACGGTTAAGTCGGCATATGAGTTTCTAACTCATCGCCTTGATCTCAGACTAAATCTGGCATTATTTTTTTACGCTATTTGGGGAGTTCGAGCCCCGGAAAGGATACGCATTTTTCTCTGTCTTGCTGGGAATCAAGCCATTATGGTAAATGTTGAATGGCATCGTAGACACTTGAGTAGCAATGAAATCTGTCTGATTTGCAAAGGCGCAAGAGAAACGATTTTACATGTACTTCATGACTGTCCTGAAATGAAGGGTATTTGGTTGCGGTTAGTACCATCTCATCACCACTCGCCCTTCTTTGAAAAATCATTATTTGTATGGTTGTATGGGAACTTAAAGATCCTACTTCAATACATGATTATTCATGGTCATGTTTGTTTGGTATTACTTTGTGGTGGGGATGGAAATGGAGATGTGAAGGTGTGTTTGACTCTTTAAACCGGTACAGAGATCGCTTAGGTTTCCTCAAGAAACAAGCCAAGGTTATTACGGAAGGGTATGCGGCAGCTAAAAACCAAGTATCGAGAGTAGCTAACAGAGTGGAGAGGAATATTACATGGAACCCCCCGCAAGATAGCTGGTTTAAAATTAATTCAGATGGTGGTTCAAGAGGTAATCCAGAAGACTCGACAGCTGGTTGTGTGATCTGTAATTCAGAGGGTCAGTGGTGTTGCAGTTTTGTTGTACACCTTGGAGTATGCACAGCTCCTCCAGCAGAGCTTTGGGGAGTTTACTATGAGTTATTCATGGCGTGGGAGAGGCGATATACTCAGGTAGAACTAGAAGTGGATTCGGCTATAGTAGTTGGCTTTTTACATAACGGTGTTGAGAATTGTCATCCGTTATCTTTCTTGGTACGCTTGTGCCAAGGCTTCCTTGCTAAGGACTGGACTGTCCGTATTTCTCACGTTTACAGAGAAGCAAATCGTGTAGCAGATGGGCTAGCTAATCTTGCTTTCTCTTTGAAGTTGGGTTTTCATTCTTTTGATCTTGTTCCCCGTGTATTATATTCTTTGATAGATGACAATACCCGAGGTGTGGGTATTACTCGTTTTATCCATGTTGGGTCGTGATACTCTGTTTTCTTTCTTTCGGTTATTGACATTTTAAGATAGGAGCTTTTCCTATCTGAATTACCAAAAAAACCATATAAACCAAAAACAATAAATGTCATTATAAACAAAGACGAGTACATGAGCGTTACAAGAAAAAAACGAATGGAATCTTCTAAATTTTGGACCAATATGCAATAAAATATTTATAATTAAAAAACATACAAAAAAAGTAAGCAATAAAGATGATGAATAAAGACTAATTAAAAAATAACCGAAAATAGTGACTAATTAAAACGAGCAATAAACGACATCTGACCAGTCAATTACAAAAAGAGTTATATTGCAAAAATTTAATAACATTAAATCATAATCTTAGTTAACCATGTATCACCACCTATAAATTCCTCTTTCACAAAACATAAAAATCAAGTAGAGATATTCATTTATAATAAAAAAATAATAGAGACATTCTTCATGCTAATTCATTGATACGTAAAAAATGGGTGAGTGAAGCTTATTATTTTGTTTTAGAGTTCTCGCTATATATACTTTAATAAATACTGGTAAGAGGAATGGTAATGGTAGTTATACAGAAGTTTAGATTTGATATCTGCTTAAGAAAGCTACTTAAAATTGTTATTGTGACTCTTGTTTGTGGTTTTACAATGGGTTACCTATTTGCTTAGATGTTTACTAATCGTGACATATTTTGGTGTAAGCAGGAGAAACATATTGTCAATGGTAATTTTAAAGTTATATCTAAATTGAATCAAAAGAACATATTATCAATGCTAAGTTTAAGGTTTATGTTGAGAACTTGAGATTAGTTATGGTATGAGTTGCATCTAAAACCATAAGTGGTTCTCTTTTAACTCCTCTTTTATTCTCAGCAAATTATGGCTCTATAATTAAATAGTTTCTCCATATAAATGTTATGGAAAATATTTTATAATAAATAGCATTCGGTATGAAATATTAGAAAAGTTAACTACAATTTTTAGAAGAAATATGATGTGTAATTTCTTGAGAGCTACATATTGTAATGGCAAAGACAGCATCATGTGTTGTAGTATTGGTCTATAATCAATAAAGAGTTTTATTAATCACAAAGGAAAATTTGATTTATTTTAATACTCACAACAATGAGTGAAAATCACTTATCGTCATAGTTAATCATATTGAAGATTTATTATATGCTTTAATGTTGTTCGTGTCATGACACTATATAAAACTTGCTTGATTTCTTTTTTTTTCAAGAATTTTGAAGTCAAGAATCTTTTTTAGTTGTATGTGTAGAAGAAGTCATTTAACATAGTTGATGACGTCAACGAGTCAATATCTTTTAAAGTTATTTTAACGCTTAGAAAATTAGTAAAGATAAAATAATTGTAGAGAGATCATATTAACACATTAACTTCCAAAATTTTTCATTACATCTTATAAAAAATCCTTTAACAAAATATATTAACACATAATATTATTATTATTATTATGTCTATAATAATCCGCGCGTAGCGCTGAGATGAACCTAGTGAAAATAAAATATACTTTATTTCTAAATTACATAACACAAAAATGTCCATATAGCTATTTTTTGGTATTTGTTACATTTTTATTCTTGCTTCAAATTAATTGTATTTAAAGTTTTTATATTAATATTTCTCTTAACTTTTTAATTTAATCTTAATTCAATGAATGTTATCAATAACTAATTTATTTTATTTTTTGAATATAATATAATATAACTTTTAATATGTGTGAAAAAATTAGAATACAAAGTAAAATAAGAAGAGATAGTAGTAAAATGACTATTTTATTCCTCAACTTTGTAAATCGTATAAAACTATTCTCTAAATCACTTTATAAATTAATTCCCCAAATATACGTTGACGGTGCAAAACTGGGCTTGGAAAAAGTCCACACTATTATTTATATACAAAATAATCATAAATTAATTATATGGTAACCATTGTTGGGCTAATCTAATTTGAGCGTCCCGATCGCGCGTATTTTAGTTGGATCCCAGAATTATTTTACTTAAGCGCTCTAATATGCGCCGTAAGCGCACAATACCTCTTCCACTTTCAGACGACTAGGTGATTGCCATAGTTGTCTTTCAGTTACCCGCCTTGTTCCTCTAGCAAACGACAGAGAAATTTTCAGAGAGATTCTGTGAAGAAATGGAGACCGAGCCGACTCGAGTGATGGTGGCTGTGAACGAGTCGACTATCAAAGGCTATCCGCACGCTTCGATAAGCAGTAAAAAGGCATTCGAGTGGACACTGGAGAAGATCGTTCGCTCCAATACCTCTGGCTTCAAGATTCTCTTGCTTCACGTACAAGTTCAAGACGAAGACGGTTATCTCTCTCTCTATTATCTGTCTCACATTCCCGATACTTGAATTTGTGTTTCAATAGTGATGTGTGATGGATTTGTTTAGAGTTTGAATAGATCAGTATGGAATTAATTATGTGTGTATTAGCAGAATTTTGATAACATTAGGGTCGCAAATCTTTTGCAATCAAAGGTTGAGAAGGATTGTGTTAGTGATTCATCTCTGTTTAGGTTACGTTTCTCAATGGATAGCTAGCTCTAAGTGGTTTTGTTAGTAGTTGATTGTGTTTTTTTCCTTTGATCGAGAACAATGTGACATAGTATATCTCTGATTAGGATTGTTTGAATCATGAATTGAGAATCAGGTTTTGAAGACATGGACAGCATATACGCTTCCCCTGATGATTTCCGAGAAATGAGGGAGCGTAACAAGGCAAAAGGACTTCACCTTCTCGAGTTCTTTGTTAACAAGTGTCATGAGATTGGGGTAAAAGACTCTTTTTAACTCATTAATGGATCCATATCCGTCTTTATGCCTCTCGGTTGTATTGATTTGCAACCTGATTAAACCCACAGTAAAGTTTGATTGATACATGCAAGTTGTTGTTGCAACTTTTAGGTTGGTTGTGAGGCATGGATCAGGAAAGGTGATCCCCCGGAAGTGATATGCCATGAAGTTAGGCGTGTCCGACCAGATTTTCTGGTTGTAGGAAGTCGTGGTCTCGGCCCATTTCAAAAGTATGTACAATTCTCACAAACTCCTCAAGTAGACTTATGCTTTATAGCTTATACCCGTATCAATTATTCATTTGGTTGTTTTGGAATCGTTTAGTCACTCAGATGCTTTATAGTCTATACCTTTATCAACTATTTGTTATTTGGTTGTTTCGGCAAGGATTCATCTCTCAGAGCCATGGTTTCGATTTNCTCATATAAATCAGACAACTCTAGAGTTGACTAGGTGTGATCATACTTATGCTTTAGACATTTTACAGTGAGATTCTTGATTTAACTAATGTCTGTTTGACATAAGTTGAGGAGAAGTCTCTGCACTACATTATGTAGATTAATTATAACTCGAGCTTGAAATTACAGACTACCGAGTGTTAATTCATATTTGTTACTATATGACAGGGTATTTGTTGGAACCGTGAGTGAATTTTGTGTGAAGCATGCAGAATGTCCAGT
>OVBE01010902.1:0-14604 GCA_900406425.1 Iberis pinnata
AATTTCATCTTTCTCTTAACCTCAAGTTTCTATTTTGGTGGAGAGAGAGCAACAAGCTAGATGTTGAACCTCGAGATCTGTGACATGCTCAATAGCAATCAAGCGTAAGCTCCTTCTTTGGTAGATATTTTGTGTTCTTAAAGTTTTGTTTTTTTATTGTACATGTTCAGAAGTCTTTTTCAATATGTGAGACCTTTTTTTGTTTATGGTTTGAGTTTGATCCTGATTGAAAGTTTCTGTAGCTCTTGGAAGCTATTCAATTGTATATCTTTACATGTTGATTTGAAACTCTTTACTGTTTTACAGGCAAGCAAAAGATGTGATGAAAGGAATTAAAAAACGGATTAGTATCAGGAATCCAAAATCTCAACTTCTTTCCTTAACAGTGAGTTTCAAGATAATTGTCTCATAGCTCAATGCATAATGTTATACTTCCTCTGTAGATTATTCCAATTAGGGGTGGGCGTTCGATTTTTTGTTCGGGTTCGGTTCGGATAATTCGGATTTTGGATTATTCGATTAGAGGCATATAAGAACCGTTCGGTTTATTTAAAATTCGGTTCGATTTCGGGTTCGGTTTTTCGGATTGAGATATATAGAAACCGTTCGGGTTTTCGGTTTCGGTTTTTTCGGTTCGGATTTCGGTTTATATGCCCAGCCCTAATTCCGATTTTTCGAAGAATGTCATTTTAGCCATCATTTTTTTTTACAGAAAATAGTGTCATTTTAGGTGTTAGGTTACATTCCGAACCTTTGATATTTTTTCTTAGCTCTAGGGCATATTTGCTAGCTAAAAGTATCAAAGGATCGGAATGTAGTTTTAATTTTTATTGGTATTTCTTTACTATTTTGGTGTGTAGATTCACCTGATGTATTTGCATAATCAATAAATAAAGGAGTCCGTTGTTATTTCCTGAAAAATTTTCAATGCAAAAATTGATTGAGATTGAAGTTTGACCAAAAAAAATAAAAGAAAATTGATTGAGATTGACTTTTCATACCAATAAAATGGTTGCATTATTATTTGTTTTCCTAGAGGATGATTTAGAGTACTTAATATTATTTTTATGGAAAACAAAAATTTATTAATTTGTGTGAAAAGATTTAAAATGACATTTTTTTCAAAAATTAGAGTGAGTATAACTTTAGCATAATGTTATATAACTAACTTTTTTGGTGGTCAGATGGGTTGGTCTGAGATGAAGTTGAGGTCTCTGGTTCTGTTATTGGTGGTGGCGTTGGTTAGTCAGAGGGTAAGTTCGATCGGAGCGAACTGGGGTACGCAGGCCTCGCATCCTCTTCCGCCGGATGTGGTGGTGCAGATGCTAATCGACAATAACATTCAGAAAGTGAAACTATTCGATGCCGAATATGACACTCTTCGTGCTCTAGGAAAATCCAAAATCGAGGTCATGGTTGGTATTCCAAATGAGATGCTTTCCACTCTCGCCACTAGCCTCAAAGCCGCCGAGAAATGGGTTGCGAAAAATATATCAACTCACATATCAAGAGATAATGTCAACATCAGATATGTAGCTGTTGGTAATGAACCTTTCTTGGAAACTTATAATGGTAGCTACTTAAGCACTACTTTCCCGGCTCTTCGGAACATTCAAATTGCTATAATAAAAGCCGGTCTTCAGAATCAAGTGAAGGTTACATGTCCGTTGAACGCTGATGTGTATGACAGCGCTTCGACTTTACCTTCTGGTGGAGATTTTAGAGCGAATATCCGTGATCTTATGATCACAATTGTGAAGTTCTTGAGCGATAATGGCGGTCCTTTCACTGTTAACATCTATCCTTTCATCAGTCTCTACAACGACGCTAATTTCCCAGTTGATTACGCTTTCTTTGATGGTAACTCACAGCCCGTGAGCGATGGTGGGACGTTCTATTACAACATGTTTGATGCAAACTACGACACTTTGGTGCATGCGTTGGAGAAGAACGGGTTTGGAAACATGCCGATTATAATTGGAGAAATCGGATGGCCTACTGATGGTAATAGTAATGCTAATGTAGAGTATGCAAGAAAATTCAACCAAGGCTTCATGGCTCACATTTCAGGCGGTAAAGGGACTCCAAAGAGACCTGGTCCGATCGATGCATACCTGTTCAGTTTGATAGATGAAGACGCTAAAAGCGTCCAGCCGGGATACTTTGAACGACATTGGGGGATATTCACATTCGACGGCTTACCGAAATACACTTTGAACTTAGGGACAACAAACACAGGAGCTTTGATACAAGCTAGAGGAGTGCGGTATCTACAAAAGAAGTGGTGTATTATGAAGCCAAACGTGCGAATGGACGATCCGCAAGTGGCTCCTAGCGTAAGCTATGCGTGTAGCCTCGGGGATTGTACGAGTCTCGGTGTTGGTACATCTTGTGGTAATCTAGATGCAAGGGAGAACATATCATATGCATTCAATAGTTACTATCAGATAAATGACCAAGTTGATACAGCTTGTAAGTTTCCAAACATATCAGAAGTGACTAAGACAGATCCATCTACAGGAAGTTGTAGATTTCCAATCATGATTGAACCTTACTATGGTGGAGCTGCTCAAGGACATAGGCTCTTCTTCTTCCCACTGCTGTTGAGTGTTGCCATCACACTTTTTAGTTTTTGATGTCAATTTGTAAGTTTTTGTGTGGAATTGTACTGATATTTGTTGTTTGATGTTCTTTTTCCTTGAGTAAATTATTGTTTATGATTCTGGTTCTATGAAGTTTCATCATGATTCTTTGGTTTTAGGATACAGTCATATTAACAATCTGTTAAGGATAAGGATTCTTTTTTGTTTTCTGGTTTTAACTATCTGTGAAGGTTTCTGAATAACACTGCTTATGTTAAGTTGAGGGATTGTTAATGTATAAACTAGGACTGGGTTTCGGTTATTCGGTTCGGTTCCGGATTTTAGGTTTTAATACCCAATCGATTCTTTTTAAAATTTTGGTTCGATTCTGGTTCGATTCTGGTTCGGTTCTGAGTCAGTTCCGGATCAGTTCGGTTCTATTTTAGAGGAATTGACAGTATCTGAAATTTTCTGTTCTTAATCGGTTTTGGATATTTCAGACCCAAATTACAAAAAATACTCGAGAAAACAAAAAGTATCCGGTACTAAAATAGGATACCAAAAATTTAAGACGAAAGTACCCGATAATAGAATAAAATACCCGATAATACGTGATGTACTCTATAAAACGAAAAAATATCCGATAATAAAATTTGCTAAGTGACTAAACCTAATTCGATATATATCTATATATATATATATATTTGATTCTATCCATCGATTCTCGTTTCGGTACCAATAATTTGGGTGGAATCAAAACTGATCCATAACCGTTTTCTTCGGTTTTGGTTTTTTTGTCCCGCCCTAGTATAAATATGGTGTTTATTTGTGTTATCTAGCTAACCCATATGTTATCTAAAATACAAATTTTTAAGTTCATATAGATATATAAATAAATTAAAATCCATGAACCAATCACTCTTTGTAATTATGAACATATAGGGGTGATTTAGATAGTACAGTAATATGTTAGGGTCTTTCTAAGTATAACATTACAATAAAGGATCGAAAAAGAAAAACAAATAGACGATATATAATGACAATTGACCCCAAAGGTTTTTAAATAAAAATTGAAGCTGTCTCTCTCTCTCTAAACCCTAATACTCTCTCTCCCTCTCAAGCCAGTGAGCAAAAATGTCGATTCCTTGTCTAACTGAAGAGACAGCCAAAACGGTTCTTCGTCAGGTTCTACCTTCTCTTCTTCCTCTTTCTACTCCTTCATTCCTCTCTGGCTTTACTGATTATGTTCTGATATTATTGGTATCAATTTTTAGGTGGAGTTCTACTTCAGTGATAGTAATCTTCCCATTGATGATTTCCTTAAAAAGACTGTTACAGAGAGTGAAGATGGCTGTAAGTTTTAAACTCTCTTCAAATTCAATCGCTTTGTGTTTTGATTTTTAAGTGATGATTACATCTTCTTTGATGTAAACAGTGGTAAGTTTAGCGTTGATATGCTCATTCAGTAAGATGAGAGGATATTTGAAATTGGGTGATTTGAAAGAAGATGAGATTCCTGAAGATACTATTAAAGCTGTTGCTGATACTCTTAGAACTTCTTCTGCTCTCAAGGTTTCAGAAGATGGTGAGTTCCTTCTTGTCTAATAAGAGCATTAAAGAATCAGTTTGTTGTACGTTGGATAGGAAATAGAATTGAACATCAGTGCTTTAGTTTATTAGGCTTTATGCTACTGATTCAATTGGTTTTGAAGGTATTAGGCTGGAAAGAAAAACTGTTAGCTACATTGAGACTTATCTTTTATATTTGGAACCAAAGAGTTTATTGAGATAATGGTGCTCTGTTGGGAGAGATAGCCTTTAGTAAACGGATTTAGAAATCATTGTTGTTCTTGGAATTGCTTACACAGGGAAGAAGGTTGGTAGGAGTGTAGAATTGGTGAAGCTAGAAGAGTTGATTGACCAACTTAATGCTAGAACAATAGCTGCTTCACCTTTCCCATATGAGGTTAAAAGGGAAGATGTTGAATCCTTTTTCAGTCAGTATGGAAAGGTAAGTCCACTATAGATTAACCCATTATTAAAGAGTTCAGTGAAAAGTACCTAAGTGGAATTAACTGGTTATTCATCTCTGTGATATGTATGTGTTTTCGTTTTAGGTTAATAGTGTTAGGATGCCTCGTCATGTAGCTGAGACAAGATTATTTTCTGGCGTTGCTTTGGTTGAGTTCCCTACAGAAGAGGATGCCAAAAACATTGTGAAGGAGAATTTGGTCTTTGCTGGTCATGAGTTGGAGCTAAAACCAAAGTAATCCTACCAGGCTTGAGCCTGTTTAGTTTCTGTTTATAATTTTTATAAGTTAATCTATTGAGTGTTTGGATGCTTTACTTAAAGATGATATTATATATTCAGGAAAGTGTTTGATGAAGAAAGGGAGAAAGATGAAGAAAAATTTGCTAGTTACCGTTCTCAAAAGAGTTCTACAAATCATAAGAACGGTTCTGAAAATAATAAGAACGGTTCTGATCATGAGGCTAAGTAAGAGTCTGATAATTGCTAGTTATTTTCTTTTCTTGAACTGACGATTGATATATTGTAATATTGTAGTTATCCCAAAGGCTTGATCATTTCATTCACTCTTAAGCGCTCAGCTGAAGAGGGAACAGCAGAAAAAAACACTTCGGAAGAGCCAAGCGATAAAACAATGGAAGAAAATGAATCAAAACCAGCAGATAATCATGATGCTGATAAAGAAAATACTAATCAGGTTCAAGACCAAGGAACAGAGGATGAAGATGATGAGGAGAAAGAAGAAAAGGGAGCTCTAGCTACCCATAAAGATAATAAGGATGTTGTCTTACGCGAAGATCTCAAGGCCGTTTTTGGAAATTTTGGTGATGTTAAGGTACATAAATGAGGTTGAATTCTCTTATAGCTCATATCCTGGTTGTATGTTCATTAGCATGATATTGATTCCTTTATTCTTTTTTTGCTGTGGAGTTTGTTGATTTCAAGATGGGATCTGAGACAGGATATCTTCGGTTTGATAAACCTGAAGCATCTCAGAAAGCACGCGCTGCAGCAGCATTAGCCAAAGAAGATGGACTAACCGTGAAGAATTTTATCGCTGTCCTAGAACCTCTTACTGGTAAAACCACTTTTAACTTTCATCTTATCCCAAACTATATCTATCATAGTTAAGTTTAAGGGTTAAACTGATCATATTGCTGTGTCAGGCGAAGCTGAAAAGGAGTATTGGAATCTCCTTCGTAGCAAAGATAGGTTTGACAAGGGTGGCCGCGGAGGAAGGTAAAGTACATGTTTTGGTATATGATTCTGTCTGTATTCATTTAGTTTTGGTGTGAGATTACATTGGTTATGGTGTATGCAGAGGAGGAAGAAGAGGAGGGAGATTTGGGCGTAAGAGAGGATCCGACTCACCAAGTGGTCGTTCGAACAAAGCTCAAAAGGTCGAAGCTTGATCTTGTTGCTTTAAGCTTATGACTTGTTTTGCTTACTTTGTGCACCTTAATCTAGAAATCAGCAAGCAATTTGTATTAGTAGTAGTAGTTGCTATTTGGCAAATTTTGCCTGTTAAGCAACCAGATCCTTCTTTTCAAGAATCAAAATCTTTGCCTGCTAGAAAGTGTATGAGTTACATTAGGCATTTCATTATAAAACTCGGGTTCGTCTTCTTCATCTGATGATAACAAAGATGAACCCATCCATGCTTTAAACCCTTCGTTCACTCGTCTTTCAACTTCTGGTGTGAATTCCAAAGGACTAGCTTCAAGCATTTCCAAGCCTTGATGATTTCTGTTCCCAAACTCTCCTTCGTCGATAGTTAAAGCTACTCTTCTTCTAAGCAAAAAAGCAGTTCCAGTATACAAGATTACTAATCCCCATGAAGATATCTCATAGCACCAAAACAATGGTACAGAACATCTGCTTCCTAATGTCAGGAGACTAGAACCGAGAAATATAGCGAGGAGACCATATATGATAGCAAACACAAGATTTACAATTGACAGACAACGAACACCACCTGTGAATTTATTACCCAGGATAAAAGAGATCAGTGATCTATTAAAGGTCTAAGCTTAGTGAAAAGAAACTCTGAAGAGGCCAGATTCTCAAAGATGGAATTACTAAAAGAGAGAGAGAAGAGAGTATACCTCTTCTTGAAGCACAGTAACTATTTTCAACTACTTTGAGAAACCCATGACGGTGAGGAGCAGAATAAGCCACAAAAATTCCTGCAGTATTACAAGAACATAACAAGAAAATAAGAGGAAGACATACCACAACACCTTAAAGGTAAAGATTAACAAAAAGACAACACAGAGGAGAAACTGTAGAGAGCTTTAGCCATTTAGTAAAGTTAAAGCATTTAACAATGTTTCCATGTTGTTTCAGAGTTACTTCTTTACCTAATAGATAGGATTCAAACACTAAAAGTTCAACTAATTTGGTAACATGTAACAATCAAATTCTCGTGGTAAAGCAATCTCTTATCATTCATCTGAAAAACAAGAACCCTAGCAACATAGAGAATTCATCAATTTCGATCACAAAACCAAACAATAAGCATTCTCTAACGATTTGGCCTATCCAATCAAAAATATGAAGCCATTTTCCAAAACTGTGATGAAACGTTAAGAACAATCTGACGTAAATCCGCTCAGAACTGAGCATTGCACATCATCGAATCGAATCAGTGAGAAAACACAATTGAAAGAGACTGACACTTACCTGCTACAAGATAAATAGATGATAAAACGAAGATAATCATCGAGGGGATAAAAACAACCATCCAGTAGTAATCCACAGTTTCTTGATCCGTTAAGTAAAAAGCACCGGGAAACAGATCGGAATCACGAGATTTGCCATAGATAGACAATGACTGTAGCTTCCTATCGCTGCAGAATGGCCTCTTCAGAACATCCGAAGGAAATATAATTCTCAAGCTAACGATCGTGCAAGTGAAGATGATGAAGCAAAGAAAAGCAACGAAAGATATTAGAGTTGGTCTCTGAAGCTTAATCCAAGCTCTATCTTCTTCCCTAAGGCTCTCGTACTCTTGCTTCGGCATAAACGCTTGACGTAACGCGTCTCCAATGATCGCCATTGAAGAAGAAGAAGAAAAAAGCCCTAATCGAGAACCGAAATGAGGAAGAAGGAGAAAGAAGCAATGAAATAATTAGGCGTTTTTAGAGCGTTTCGGCAACTGCCGTCGGGTGTGTTATAATTACAAATAGACCCCTTTATTTACTTCAACTTCCAAAAGTTACCCAAAATAGAAGATAACAACCAAATTGAGAGACATATTTTGGAAACAAAATCTATAAGAATTAAATACACATTTTAAAATATTTTTGGATAAGGTCTTCAAGTAGAGAGTTCTTTAATATTTTTGGATAAGGTCTTCAAGTAGAGAGTTCTTTTTCTAATAAACTTTGAATTTCAGAATGATAACAACAAGAGAAATATTAATCATTTTTACAAGAGAAAAACCAATTTACCTCTTCTTAACCAGTTGTTTTAATTACGTTTTTAAAATTTAACCAAATTTTTATAACTCTTAATCGAAAGTTATACACATTTGTAAGAGTCTAGAAAATGCAATGAAGTTTTGCGTTAAACTTGACTAAATGCAAGTAAAGAGTTTATATTAAACATAAAGATTATGTGTTTTTTAATTTAATTAACTCTTACATATTTGTCTATATTTGTCTATGGAGACATCAAAATGTCATGGTAATACGTTACAGTTTGTTCTATCCTTTATAATTGAAGCAAGATAGCGAACACTGAAGTCAATATGTCCGAGTGGTTAAGGAGACAGACTCGAAATCTGTTGGGCTTTGCCTGCGCAGGTTCGAATCCTGCTGTTGACGTTTTCTTTAATTCTTTCTAGTATATTTTTTGAAAAAAAAAAATGAATTAAGTAATAAATATTAACTTATTTAATGAAATATAATAATAGCTCTTTTAGGCGGTTTCACTGATACGTACGCACTTACCCCGCCACAATTTTCCGTACTCACTGTCACACGAAATTCGCATGTTCATAGGGAGATTTTGCCTTTCGTGGCAAAATCTACATTTCCGTTTCTTTCAAATTCTCTGAATCTTCTTCCCATGGATTCTCGAAGCTTGGTTNCACGTACGCACTTACCCCGCCACAATTTTCCGTACTCACTCTCACACGAAATTCGCATGTTCATAGGGAGATTTTGCCACAATTTTCCGTACGCACTTACCCCGTGGCAAAATCTACATTTCCGTTTCTTTCAAATTCTCTGAATCTTCTTCCCATGGATTCTCGAAGCTTGGTTTCACCGATGAACTCTAATTTCTCTTCGTTTAACCTCTCTCGTCCTCTATGTCCTCTCACTCGCTTACTCGTTCCCTTCCGATCGGCTAAACTCGGTCCTCGCTTCATTCCTACGGTTTCAGCGTCGATCTCCACTCCGAATAGTGAATCTGCTTCTTCTGGAGTTGGGATTGATACCGAAAAGAATGCTGCTATCTCTGTTAAACCTGTTTACGTCCCGACGCCGCAAAATCGCCAGCTCCGTACTCCTCACAGTGGGTAAATCGATATCAACTGCTTATTCAGCTTTGAATTTTTTGTTTCTGTTCAACTGTATTATCGTCGTTTTTGTTGTTGATTTGGATGTTCTTGTTTCGATCATTGTCAGTTAGACTAAGCAGTTAAAGATTTGCCTCATATACTAATCGTGAAGCAATTTGTAAATTGATCCATTCGATATCAACTGCTTTTCAGCTTCGAATTTTTGTTTCTGTTCAACTGGATTATCGTCGTTTTTGTTGTTGATTTGGATGTTCTTGTTTCGATCATTGTCACTTAGACTAAGCAGTTGAAGATTTGCTTCATATACCTAATTGTGAAGCAATTTTTGTTCTTATCTTTCAAAATAAACAGGTACCATTTCGATGGAACACCTCGGAAGTTCTTTGAGGGATGGTATTTTAGGGTTTCAATTCCAGAAAAGAAGGAGAGTTTTTGCTTTATGTATTCTGTGGAGAATCCAGCATTTCGGAAGAGATTGTCACCATTGGAGGTAGGTTTATATGGACCCAGATTCACTGGTGTTGGAGCCCAGATTCTTGGAGCTAATGATAAATATTTATGCCAATACACAGAAGAGTCTCACAACTTCTGGGGAGGTTACTTCTTGATACTTAATGCTTTTTTCAAGAGAATATAACAAGTCAAATCTGAATCTTGTTTCTACTTCTGCTACTTACATGCTCGTTGTTGATTTTAAAAATTCTGTCTTACCTGAATTTTGATTTCTTACTTAAAACATTTTAATTATGCATAGGTAGGCATGAGCTAGTCTTGGGGAATACATTCAGTGCTGTGCCAGGCGCAATGTCTCCAAACAAGGAGGTTCCACCAGAGGTATAATAAATCTCATGAATTTTAATTTCTTGTTCTCTTATAGTTCTCATGAATTTTGATCTGTAAAACATGGCATTTGATTGTAGGAATTCAACAGAAGAGTGTCAGAAGGGTTCCAAGCTACCCCACTTTGGCATCAAGGTCAGATTTACGATGATGGAAGGTAATACTGATTCTATGCACAGCTAGAATTCACTACATCTGATTATAATACCTGAAGCTTAACCTGAGAAAAGAATTGCTTCTGAGTAGATATCTTGTTTAACCGGCAATGCAACTTTTTCTTCTGTATCTTAGTCACACAATTCACATACAAAGCTTACTTCTGTTTGACATGAGTTGTTCTTTAGAGATGATTCCTACTGTAGCATTAATTCTGTTATAAGCTAGTTCGGACATTCTCAAATTCTTTGCGGTCCCTTAGTTTGGCATAGTGTGAGTTGTAGAACTCTCTATGTAAATTATGTGTATAAATCTGAATTGACTTGAATTGGGCAGGACTGACTATACAGAAACCGTGAAATCCGCTCGTTGGGAGTATAGTACCCGTCCTGTTTACGGTTGGGGTGATGTTGGGGAGAAACAGAAGTCTACTGCAGGCTGGCCTGCAGCTTTTCCTGTATTTGAGCCTCATTGGCAGATATGCATGGCAGGAGGCCTTTCAACTGGTAAGTTTTTGCTTAATTGACTAAATGTAGTAAAGAATACTGTTAAGTTTACTTGCCTTCTGCTAACGAAGAATCTAGAAACTTTGTTAGTCTGTCCTCTCTTCATTGTAATTGCATGGACAGATTAAGCTGCTATATTACATCTTATGTTTTATCTCTTGTATTTGCAGGGTGGATTGAATGGGGTGGTGAAAGATTTGAATTTCGAGATGCACCCTCGTATTCAGAGAAGAATTGGGGTGGAGGTTTTCCTAGAAAATGGTTTTGGGTATATTTTCATCGTCGCACTACATATTATTGCTGCAAAATTTAGTGATCGAGTTGGATACTGCACACACACACGTGTATACATACACTTGAGCTATATCCAGTAGTTTTACTAGTTAGTGTCTCTTTACAGGTTCAGTGTAATGTCTTTGAAGGTGCAAGTGGAGAAGTTGCTTTAACTGCAGCTGGCGGGTTAAGGCAATTGCCTGGATTAACTGAAACCTTTGAAAATGCTGCACTGGTATGCACTAGTTAAGATACAACGTTAGTAGGCAAGTATGACAAATCTTTGGGATCTTGTAAAATGTGCAGATATGTGTACACTATGATGGAAAATTTTTCGAGTTTGTTCCATGGAATGGTGTTGTTAAATGGGAGATGTCTCCATGGGGTCATTGGTATATGACTGCAGAGAACGAAACCCATACGGTACATTTTTATTTCCTTCCGCAGATTCATTCACTCTCACTTTCAAAACTTCATTACCTTATGGCTACATTTTCAACACCCGATTTGTAACAGGTGGAACTAGAGGCAAAAACAAACGAACCGGGTACACCTCTACGTGCTCCTACCTCAGAAGCTGGGCTAGCTACAGCATGCAGAGATAGTTGCTACGGTGAATTGAAGTTGCAGATATGGGAACGGTTATATGATGGAAGTAAAGGAAAGGTATACACATACAATAAATCTCCATAGTTAAAGTCTAAGCTGGTCCTGAAGCAGTCAAAGAAGGTTAAAATTTGTTAGTTATGGTTAATAATGATGAAATTGCAGGTGATATTGGAAGCAAAGAGCTCAATGGCTGCAGTGGAGATAGGAGGAGGACCATGGTTTGGTCCATGGAAAGGCGATACAAGCAACACGCCCGAGCTACTCAAAAAGTCTCTTCAGATCCCAGTGGATCTTGAAAGTGTCTTTGGTTTGGCTCCTTTCTTCAAACCACCAGGTCTATGAGATTGATGAGTGTTGAGTAAGTTCACTAATCTCTGTATGGTTTAGTTCGTCCAATACTTGTAGTAAATGTATTGGCAAGTGTAAAGTCTAGCTCAATAACAGCCTTATAAAGCCAATGAGTTTAAATATAAACCTAAGACATTTAACCTTTCAAAATTATATTTTAAGAAGAAAAAAAAAACATAAAAACTTGCAAAAGAAACGGATTTAGTTCATTAGAATTTTCTGAATTTGTATCAATTTATCTTTTCAATATACTTAGGTTAAGCATTAGACCCCGATTTAAATTTGAAACTCTCCCAGGCTCGCGAACCCAAGGTAGGGTTTTCTTCACAAAGATGAGCCGCAGCGGCGGCGCTGGCCCTCGCCATTGCCGTTCCGCCGTCTGCTTTGCACTCTGGGTCTTCTGGTCTCTCTTCGTCAGTTTCGTTTTGGTGGTTAAGTGTTAGGTAGCTCGAGGGTAGGAGCGAGTCGGGTTTGTGGAGGCGCAGCTCCGATGACGGTGTCGTTCTTTTCCCCTACCATATCACCCATCGACCCTAGTTCCGGTCAATTCTCTCTCTCTGCGCACAGATGGGAAGCTCTCTCAAACCGGCGGGGTGGCTCCGTTGTCAGATTTGTCGGTGCTGTCACTAGATGCCGCCACTCCAGGCTCCCTAGTCTTCTAGAACAAGCTGTGATCCACCCTCCTTTGCCACAACAGCCTCACCCTTCTAACTTTGTCGGTTTTATAGTTTATAGTTTGGACTTCTTCATTGGTAAACCGGACTATCACCGCTGGTGTTGTGCTTAACGTAATTGTCTTCGCCCTAGTAAACCTCGTCTCCTTCATATGTTTGTTTCCCCTGCCATGTTTCCTCGGCATTGTGTGTTTGGTAGGTTCGGGTCAGATTTCTTCCCCAGTAAAGTAGTAGTTTGCTGCTGCTGGTGTCGCCTCGACCATTCCCTTATTGCACGCGGTGTGTTGCTATGTCGAAGATTCTCTATGGTAAGACTAGAGTTTAGGAACACAATAAGTCTTTATCTTGGTTTTAAGAAGAAGACGGTTTTTAGTCTCCAAATCTTGTTGCCAACCACTTACATTTTCCTTGTCAAGCTCTCTCGCCTACTGCAAGACTCACAAATTCTCGTCGTCCTCGCTGATCTGGTTGGAGACCAATCACCAGGTAAATTTCTGTTTTGACTTACGGGTTGAGATGCTTAGGGTGCGATCTGGTTTTCTAAACCATTGGCTACTCCATTACTCCTAATGTCCAAGGAGTCTCCACCTAGAAATTTCAGTTTCTGAAAATTTGAAGGCTTTGCCATCAACAATCAACCTTAGAATCGTTCTTGAAGAACCGCTTTTGATTAAGTCACGAAATACAATGACGTTATCTAAGTTAGTCTAGGAAGCAGCAGGAAACGTCAAGTTGTCCAAGTGTTTAGCCGCACTAAGTTGCTTCATTTTACTAATAACTTCTTATAAAGACATGTCTTTACTACCTTTCTATCGTTTGTCGAACTTGAGTCATTTAATTACATTTGACTATTTTGTTTGTCCATCTGATTTTGTTCGATGTAGTACAACTGTTTGTATTACTTCTCGTGGACATATTTAGTATGAAATGAAAAGGTGTGCACAACAAACAATATACTTAGGTTAAGCTGTCAATTTCGCATGTGTATTTTTAGAATTTAGTGTTGTTTTTTTTTTTTACAACTTGAATAAAATACTAGACTTTTATATTGGTTTTCAATATGGTGGAACAATACCTACATACGAGTGTGAGAAAGGAAGTAGTCGTGTCGAACGTGCCAGGCGATCTGCTATTCGATTCACCATACGCGGAATGTGATAAATTTTAAAGTCCACAAGACGTCCCCGCACTTCCTCGAACTCTTCGAACAAAGTAGTAAAAGTCGGCCAATCTTGAGGGGCCTGTAGCATTTCCAAAAATGTCGAACTATCCGTCTCGAAAATGTGACAGTGAAGAATACGAGAAAGAATCATACTCATTGCTTACACAAGTGCTTCAAATTTTGAATGCAGTGATGAAAGACTTATTCTACAGCTTCTTGCACCCATAAGGATGCTTCTACCCTCCTCTCTCTGACAGCTCCACCCTAACCCTGTGAAAGGATCTGTGATTTTTCAAGCCCCATCAATTGTACAATACAACTCTTGAGGTATAAGAGTAAGGATCTCCCAAGATTCCTATCTTGCACCAAATTTTCCTATGTTACATGTTGAGCCTGTTTCCATGCAATTCCTTCCTTAATCGCATGTGTAATTATGTATGGTGGATCGACGTCCACATCTTCATACAGTTTTTGGTGTCTCGATTTCCAAATAAACCATAATATCCAGGGATAGCACTGTATATCTACGTTATCATGTCCACCTTGGATTCTTCAAAAAAGATAATTCATGTTTTCGAGAAGAGAATTTCCCGCAAAGTTATTGTTGGTAACATCAATTGACGACATACCCCACACATATGGTGAATAAGGACATTCGAAAAAACATGGTTTATCGTTTCCACCTCTTCCTCACATATGGGACAGGTTTTGTCGCAGTCAATTCCTCGATCGGATAACCTCTCTTTGATTCCCAAAAAACCAAATACCATTTTCCACAAAAAAATGTTTGATTCTCGGTGGGCATTTGACTTTCCACGTTAGGGGTGGGCATTCAAGTATCCGTTCGGGTTCGGGTCGAGTTTTTCGGGTTTTCGGGTTTTTCGGGTTGGAGGCTTA
>OVBE01010903.1:145-14602 GCA_900406425.1 Iberis pinnata
CAAATGAAGATAGTCTCGCTCTAATTTTGGGAGCTGAGCATCTTGGTAGGATAAGAGCTATGGGTAGAGGGATGACTATGTCTAAGAGAGCCTGCCTTTAGAAGAAGAACAAATGTATAGAAGATATGAAAGAAAAGCACTGTCACTTGCTTAAGAAAGTGAATGAGTTACAAGAAGAGCTTGTACTATTGAAGGGATATGTTACCGAAAGCTAAATATAATAATAATGTTTAATATAATTGTAATTTTTTATAATTGTTCTAAATTTGGTTTAAATATAGCAGAAACCAGATGGTGAAGTCGGAGAAAATTCAGCAGCAAGAGTAAAAATTGATTTATTTTTTCAAACATAATTATATTTATTTTTTGTTACCTATAGAGTTGACGTTGCTTTTATATTTTTCAGAGTGTAAACAAGAAACTACAAACTAAGTGTGTGCTGTTTGATTGGTGTGGAGATGCAATAGTTGGTGANGTGAATAACATCCCTTTAGGTCCAGACTCAGTTAAGGTTTTGGTCCAGTCCGCTTCCATAAAAGAAGCATTTCTTTGGAGACCTACAGCTGTCATGTGCACAATTGAGCAAGCTATTGGGGAAATGATTGTGTGGCCTGAAAATAAGTTTTTGATTGAAGAAACAGAAGAAGATGCAATTAGGGTAATTACTGATAACTTACCTTTTCAATTATTGTATTAAGTAATGTTTCGTAATCGTAGTTTTAAATTTATAACAGAGTCCCTCCAAATATGCTATGAATAAGTGCAAACTTTTGGAGTGGAACACACGAAGTGAGGAAGTGGTTGCTGAAGGTCGTTGGCAGTGTAAAGAACCAAATTTAGTGGTTAATGGTATTCCTCTAGGACCAAATGCAGTGAAGGTCTTTGCAGACATGATAGTAAAACCAGACACATGCAATGTTTATTAGGGAAAGATTAAATTTAAGTATAGGAAAGTAAATAGATTTATTAAAAAAACTTAGTGATGTGTACGGTTAGAGGTTAATAGTCCAATCACAACACTTGTCAAGTTTTTGCCTTCTAATTTAGTTATGATATTTTTAAAATATAAATTTCCACAATAAATAACACATTTATCGATATAAAAGTCACTATCAATATTTAATAACATATTTATTAAATTAATAACCCAATTACGTGATAATATTGCAGTTCAAAATAATTTAATATCATATTCCCTAAAAATTAATATTAATAGACCCTAAATCCTAAAATGGAATTTTAGTCTAAACCTTAAACCCGTGAATTATTTAATTTGTTGTATAGAATAAATATTTATAGAATAAAGACTCCCAAACCATGAAATTTGATATAAACTTTGGACCCTAAACCCTCAAATAGATTTTTAGACGAGACCCTAAATCCTATGTGAATTATTTAATTTATTGTATAAAATAAAGATCTATAGAATAAAGACTCTCAAATCCTGAAAATCGATATTAACTTTGAACCCTGAACATTAGAATGGATTTTAGTCTAGACCATAAACCCTATGTGAATTATTTAATTTACTAGTATAAAATAATTATTTAAAGAATAAATACTTTCAAACCTTGAAACTTGATATTAATTTTAGACCCTAAAACCAAACACTATATTATACCACAATGCTAAAACTAGACCCTTAAAACTTAAACACTACACTAATGCATATACCCAAAACTCTTACTTTACAAACTCGGCCAAATCCTGAAAGTTACTTGATTCGTATTTGTAATGACGCATATTTAAAGCTATGACAATTTTTTCATTTAAGCGGGAATTAAAATTTGGTTTGGTCGCCAAACATTTAGTGACATTTTTTTGTTTCTCCTACTAAACTCTTTGAATCATTTGTCTTTGTTCTTCGACTTGTATTTCTCCGACTAATCTCTCTATCTTTGGAAATCACCAATCCAACTAATATCTCTATCTCTAGACCCCAAATCTCTCTATCTTTGGAAATCACCACTACAACAAATATTACCAGCTCTAATTCATCTATCTCTGGTAATAGCCACCACTTCATTATTTAGGGGTTTCTTATTAAATTATTGATTGTCTGATTTTATATATTGATAGGGTTTTCTTATTGCGTTATTGATTGTCTAATTACATAGATTGATAAGGTTTAGTTACATCAATTTTCTGATTTCATAGATTGATATGGTTTAGTTAAATCGATTGACTGATTTCATAGATTTTAAGGTTTTAGTTTCATCGATTGACATATTGTTAGTTAAAGCCATTTACTTTTTGATTTTGAACCATGTTTTGTAGTCTCAAGTGAATTACGGTGGGGGAAAATGAAAAATAACTAAAAAGTGGAAGATTGTTGAAGAGGAAGATGTTTTTGTTAGTAGTGATGAAACTACACTAGTATAGAAGGTACATGAAGAGGCAGTAATGATGAAGTTGAGGGTACTTGATGAGATAATGCAGAGTCATAATGACGAAGAAGTTCATAATGATGAAGAAGTTCATAATGATGATGAAGTTCACAATGATGATAAAGGAAAGCATGATAACGAAGAAATTCAGTATGATGAACAAGTTGAGCAAGATGAAGAAGTTGACTTACAAAATGAGAATGAAGAAGTTGACTTACAGAATTTGGAAGTAACCAATAAAGAACTAGTCCAACCTACGACTAAAATAGATAGAGGACCAACAGGGATGAAGAATATTGCAAAGAATCCAAATGTTAGAGAATGAAGAGGTCAATTCGGTCTTGGATTGATCAATCTCGAAAAATGAAGCCACGAACAAGCCAACCGATTGGTTGAGCCTTGGACCGATCAATCCAAACTTCCAGAAGAAAACAGAAGATACGGACCGATCGGTCTACACTTGGACCGATCGGTCCACCTGAGCCTAGAAAAGACATACCTATCGGTCCGACCCCAGATGGTCCATCATACCTGTGAGAAATGTGAAGATGTTCCATATTTTGCAAAATAGTCCTCAAGTTTATCCTATTTTTCATGTTTTGTTTATTTTTCATTTATACACTATAAAAGCCTTTTGGCTAGGTTTATTTTGTTTACGCTTTTACAATTTAGAGAGAGAGACGGATATTTAAATTGTATTTGGAGAAGATTTTTGAACTCTCATTTGCTTAGTAATATCTATTTTTATTTATTTAATTATGTGTTTTTGTATTGTTCTTTCTTTGCAATGTCTTAGTAGTTCCATAGTTAGGTTTTAGGTTTTCCTAGGAAAATCAGGTTTGATTGTTAGGGTTATTCATAAAGGGATTGAATTTGTTAGGTTCTCAATCTAGATTTGATCTTAATGCATGAATTAGACTGACCACCTAGTTCTTGATAATAGATTGATAAACACAAATGGATTTGGTTTATAGATCTGACCTAATCGTGCGGGAGTATTGTCTTAGGGGCTTATGAACTTATCAAATCTGAATTGTAATGCATGTTTGAATTATCTAAATACGGTGGGAGTTTGTCTTTAGTAATTTGAACATAGGGATCTAATAATTCGGAAGAAGATTAGTCTAGTTTCTGTCTTTTGAATTGAGAACTATTTTCAAATAAAATCCTTGCATGATAACCTGACTTCTAAACCTGACTATATGGGGATTGCCTAATGCTTGACGCTTTTATTTATTGATTCGCCTTCGTTTATTTTAGTTATTGCTTTCATTTAGTCACAAACATTATTTATTATTATCTTCGCTTAATTCGATATTAAACTGAAAGTCATGCTGTCTAGTCTCAGTGAATACGATCCTATCTATGATATAATGATTTATTCTATGCAGTATAGTTTTAAGATTAAAATTCCAGACCTATTGTAATTTTGGCGTCGTTTTCGGGGACCAATACAATGCTTTTTAAGTTTTCTTTATAGTCCAGTCTAAGATTGTTTATTTTACAGTTCTCATCGCGTTTCTTTCTTCTTGATTATGTTTTTAAAGGTGCATGACCAGACGATCTGAAAAATCCAAGGAATTTCTCAACCTCAGGAATGCAAAACTCTCGAAGTTAGAACGTTCAAACTGTAAATCAAATAAGAACGAAATATCATCCAATTCAATGACTGATATCGTTCTTTAAAACAATTCGGTCGATCTCGAAGGTCCAAAAAACTTGCCTCCACCTGGGGCCAACGACTTGATATTCAACCGAGTAGGAGGAGGAGCTAATGGGAATCAAGTGCCACAAGGACAACAAGGAGGTGGTAATGGTAATCAAATTGGGCATAACTACATCCTAATAGGAGATCCGAATGGATTTGCCAACAATCGCCCAGCCCAAAACCACCCTCTAGTTGGTGATTTCAACACCCATGAAGCATTGTTAGCTAATGGGAATTCCATTAGACCCCAACAATCTCAACGTTAGGACTATCAGTTCTATTGGAAGCTCATACAGCTGCTTCGCCAAAACCAATTTCACGATTTACCCACTGGACATCCATGGAACATATTGATAACTTTTAGAACAATCTGCAGCATTACCCAACTCAATGGAGTCTCAAAGGATTTCATGCATTGAAATATTTTCCATCACAATCTAGCTGAGTGAGCTCTTAGGTAGTTGAAGTCCCTACCTGCTGATTTTACTGAAACTTGGGATGATTGCAGAGTCAAGTTTCTCAACTACTTCTTCACAACCACTAGGACCAATACTATACGAAACAAAATCTATGGGTTCTAGAAAGGTCCTGTAGAGTCATTCTATGAAGCATGGGAACGATTCAAAGAGAATCTTCGTAACTTCCCTCATCATGGTTTCTCAGATGTAAGTCTCGTCAACACTATCTACAGAGGAATAGATCATAAGTACCAGCTTCTTTGGATTCAAAAACCAATGGTGATTTAATGACCAAAGATGTCTCATATGCCTATCAGCTGATATAGAACCTGGCTATCTGCAACAACAATCATTGCCTATATTTCGATAGAAGAACCAGAGGAACTATTTCTGAATACCTCCGAACTCTCAGAAGTGAAAGGACAAGTTTCAGAAATGAAAGGGTTACTTACTCAACTTCTCAAGAATCAAAACCAGAAACATGTCAGTTTTACTGAAGATTCAGAAGCTACTTGTTTTGCTTTCCAAAAGAAAGAAAATGAAGTTTATGAAGAAGGAGTGAGCTACATTAATAGCCAAAGTCAAAGGGTGTACAATCAAGGGTACAATTCAGGTTTCAACAAGACTCACCCCAATCTCTCTTGGAGAAGAAATAATGTGGAGAATCCTCAGGATCAAGTCTACCCAACTCAGCAAAAGACTTTCGTGCAAAACTCTAGTAAATAATTTGGTCAAAACTTAGGTGGTGGTGGTTTCCAAAGAAACCAAAATAGGAGCTTTGTGCAAAATTTTAATTCAGGCGGTTTTCAAAAGACCTCTCAGCCTGTATTTCAACAAGAACCTCCACCTCAAGCTCAACAAGGAAATATGATGGAGATGATGCTCAGACAACTTTAGGAAGGGCAACAACAGTCTCAAAGAGAATTCAGTGACCTGAACCAGAAGTTTATAGCCCTAACCAGAAGTTTAAATCCCTCTCTACACGTGTGAAACATCGTGATACTCAAGTTGCTCAGACTACTGAAGCTGTCAAGAGACCAACTGGCTTTCTACCTGAGAAATTTGTTACTAATCCCAAGCAAAAGTTTGTGAATACAATCACATTGACAAGTGGAAAAACTTTACCATCCGCTAAGGGAAAATAACAAGTTGTTGAAGGTATAGTTAAGTATTTTGTGGAATCTGAAGAAGATGCAGAACCAGAGGATATTCAAAAAGGGTGCAAATCTGGAAAAAGATGCAGAATGGCCATACCGATCGGTCCACTATATCAGTCATGAATGATCTAGTAGCCTCAAATAAATCAGTCCATGCTAGACCATTCGATCCAATTATTCTGGAAAATCTAGAGAGTTTAGACCAATAGGTCCAAGCTAGACCGATCGGTCTAAAGGATTATGTTTAATCCAATACTTCAGACCGATCAATCCAAGCTGGACCGATCGGTCCACCACTAACATATATTCCTAAAAATCCTCGAATCTACAAATAGAAGGTCCCCTATCTAGTCAAACCCAATAAATCAAGAAAAAAAATTGAAGATGCAAAGTGCAAAGAGATGATTATTGAGATTAATGTCGGACTTCCCTTCTCTGATGCCTTCTGGATGGTTCCATCCCTGAAGCAATATGTCAAAAGCATGGTCACAAGAAAGATTACCTTGGAAGAAGTAGAAATGATGATTCCAAAGGAATGTACTTCTATCTTACATAACTGAATGCCTAAGAAGCTTAGTGATCCATGGAGTTTTGTTCTATCAGTTGAGATTGGAGACATCACTTTTGCCAGATCTCTTTGCGATTTGGGTTCAAGCGTGAATCTTATGCCTTTCTTAGTGGATAAGAGGTTATGGATGACATATATTAAAGGAACAAAGATCTCAATGGTTCTAACTGACCGTTCAGTGAAGTATCTCGGTAAAGTACTTGAGTATCTGCCTGTGAAGATTGGAACAACTTTTGTAACAATCGACTTCGTGATCCTGGAACTTGGAGAAGAACCCAAAGACCCTCTAATTTTAGGAAGAACCTTCTTGGCTACAGCTGGTGCTATGATTGATGTGAAAAATGGCAAGATAGATCTTCACTTTGGAGACGTGGTGATGAAGTTCAATTTGCAAGACGCTATGAAGAATCCATCTCTAGATGCAAAGTCCATTTAAGTTGATATTATTACAAAGGTTGTTGAGGGAGTTTCTGATGACTTTATTTTCGATGATACTTTATAGATAACATTAACTAACGTTACTAATGAGAATATTTCTCTTAGTGATGAAGTTTCAGGTTTTACCAGGATGCTTGACTCTAGTAGGAGAATTGAAGAGATGACCGATTATGTGGCATTAGAAGAGGCAACTGCCAAGTCTCCACCTAAACTGTACCTTGAACGTATTGATGATCGATGGAGCAAGATGGAAGCTCCAAAGCTGGAACTTAAAACCCTCCCAGCAGGGCACAAGTACGCGTTTTTAGGTCCTCATTCTACATATCCTTTGAATGTTGATTTGAATAATGTAGAGACTTCTTTGCTTTTGTGTCAATTGAGAAAGTATCGTAGAGCTCTATGTTACACTTTAGATGATATCAAAAGGATTTCACCAGATTTTTGCATGCATAGGATACATTTAGAAGATGAATCTAAGACTTCTATAGAACATTAGAGGCGTTTAAATCTTAATCTAAAAGATGTTGTTAAGAAAGATATAACGAAACTTCTAGATGCAGGAATAATTTACCCTGTTTCAGACAGTAAATGGGTTAGTACTTTACATGTAGTTCCTAAGAAGGGGGGGGGAGGGAGTAATAACAATTGTTAAGAATGATAAAGATGAGTTGATTCAAACTAAAACTGTCATAGGTCAGAGAATGTGCATTGACTTGCTGCTAATAGTAAATATCATTTTCCTTTACCTTTTATTGACTAGATGCTTGAGAGATTAGCTAACCACCCTTACTAATGCTTGTTAGATGGTTATTCAAGTTTTCTTTCAGATCCCTATTCACCCAAATGACTAGGAGAAGACAACATTCACATGTACATTTGATATTTATGCTTATCACATGATGCTTTTTGGACTGTGCAATGCCCCAACTACCTTTCAGAGATGCATGATGTCTATTTTTACTGATCTAATTAAAGACATCATGAAAGTGTTCATAGACGATTTCTATGTCTATGGATCTTCCTTTGATGTGTGCCTTGATAATTTCTGCAGGGTTCTACAGAGATGTGAGGAGAAACACTTGGTGCTCAACTAGGAAAAGTGCCACTTTATGGTGACAAATGTGTCAGTGTTAGGAAATAAGATATTTGAGAAAGGTATTGAGGTGTATAGAGCTAAAATTGAAGTTATGACTAATTTGCAGGAACCTAAGTCTGTAAAAGACGTTTGCAGCTTTTTAGGCCATTCAGGTTTTTACATAATATTTATTTAGTACTTCTCAAATATTGCTAGACCTCTAAAAAATTTTTTGTGCAAGGATGTCAATTTCGAGTGGGATGATGAGTGCTAGGCTGCCTTTCTCGCGATTAAAGGAGCCTTGGTGAGTGCTCTAAAATTCCAACCACCAGATTGGGATCTACCTTTTGAGGTGATGTGTGATGCAAATGATTTCGTGATAGGAGATGTTCTTGGACAACAAAAAGATAAGAAGCTCCATGTCATCTACTATGCCTCAAGAATTCCGGAGGAGCTAAATGCAATTATGCAACAACTGAGAAGGAGCTACTAGCTATTTTCTTTTATTTTGAGAAGTTCAAACACTATCTAGTAGGATCAAAAGTAGTAGTCCACACCGATCATACAGCTATGAAGTATCTCTTGAACAAAAACGATGCTAAACCAAGATTATTGCGTTGGATTTTGCTTTTACATGAATTCGATATGGAGATAAAGGACAAAAAAGGGAATATAGAATGGAGTTGTAGATCACCTTTCCAGACTTAGAGTGGACAATGATGTCCCCATTGATGATAGTCTACCCGAGGAGCATATCTATGCTATTAGCATTAGAGTGGATGGGAATCTTTCTATCTCTAGACTCAATTAATTTTCTGTGGTTACCCCTTGGTTTTTTTATTTTGCTAATTATCGTTGCTGATGTTGAACCACATGACTTTACAGGTTACCGAAAGAAGAGGTTCTTAAGGGATGTCAGACATTACTACTAGGATGAGCCATACCTCTACAAATTGTATTAAGATGATATGATCTGGAGATGTCTGCATCAGGAGGAGATTCAGAATGTCCTGTACCATTGCCATGGTTCTAAATACGCTGGTCACTTCGCCACATTCAAGACAATTTCTAAGGTGCTTCAAGCAGGTTTCTGGTAGCCAACCATGTGTAAAGACACTCATGCCTTCATCTCTTGCTGCGATTCATGTCAAAGGTAGGGCAATATCTCAAAGAGAAATGAGATGCCTCAGAACTTCATTCTGGAAGTAAAGGTTGTTGATGTGTGGGAAATTGACTTCATGGGTCATTTTCCCTATGTCTCATAAGAAATTTTATATTCTTATTGCTATTGATTATGTGTCTAAGTGTGTTGAAGCAATAGCTAGCCCCGCTAATAATTCTAAGGTTGTGCTGAAGTTTAAATCTGTGATTTTTCTTAGGTTTGGTGTTACTAGAATAGTCATCAGCGATGAAGGTTCTCATCTTATCAACAAAGTTTTTGATGGGTTTCTAAAGAAACATAGAGCCAAACACAAAGTGGCAACACTATATCAACCTCAGATTAGCGGACATGTAAAGGTTTTTAGCAGGGAGATCAAATCTATCTTGCAGAAAATAGTGAACAGTTCCAGGAAGGATTGGTCTTTGAAGCTAGATGATGCTCTTTGGGCTTACAGAACCGCATTCAAGACCCCTATAGGTACTACTCTCTTTCATCTTGTCTATGGTAAAGCCTATCATTTTCCTGTAGAGTTGGAGCATAAAGCTACTTGGACTGTCAAGTTGCTGAACTTTGACGTAAATACCGCTACAGAAAGACGTCTCATTCAACTTCATGAATCGGAATAGATTAGACACATATCCTATGAGAACTCCAAGACCTACAAGGAACATACTAAAGCTGCTCATGACAAGAAGATCATCCCTAGAAACTTTCAACCAGGTGATCAGGTGTTTCTCTATAATTCTCGCATGAAGCTCTTCCCTGGAGAATTGAAATCTAGATGGTCTGGTCCATTTGTCATCAAGGAGGTGAGACCATGTGGCTCTGTTGTTCTGCATAACCGCAATAGTGGTGAGTTTGTCGTGAACGGTCAAAGGCTGAAGCCTTATTTAGCTACTTCATAGCTTACAGAGGAATCCCATATTACTCTTGCTGATCAAACATCTGTTTAAAGGTAAATATCGTCAAGCTAATGACGTTAAACAAGTGTTGAATGGGAGGCAACCCACTATTTGGTGTTATATTTATCTATTAGTTTTATATTTTGAGTAAGTTTCGAGTCCGGTTTTGAATTTTAGTTACTAATCTATTAAATTTTTGTTTTGAGTTCATCTATACCTTAGGAAAAAGTTGCATATTTGGAGTTTGGGTTCGGAAAGGTCAGACCGGTCAGTCCAAGGCTGGACCGATCAGTCCAACGTCCCTGGTTTTTAGAAAAAATATAGACTGATCGGTCGACGATTGGACCAATCGGTCCAACCTCCCTGGAAAAGCAGAAGCTTTAGATCGAGCGGTCTGGCTCAGACCTATCGGTCCAAGCCCGGTACGATTCTAAAACTTTGAAAAATTAGGGATTTTAACCGATTTAAATGGGATTTCACTTAAATTAAACCGGCCCTACCCTCGTTCTCCCCTACAAGTCAAGAATCCACCTCCACTTTTTCCATTTTCACTTCATCTTCTTCCCAAAACCTCCATATTTCCATATTGCTCATCTCTCTCAATACTCCACCAATTTTTTGCGTTTCTTGGCTTGATTATATTTGGACTTTTGCCCTCTTTTTTTTTCCTTTCACTCATTTCATCGATTGAACAAGGTATGACTTTTAATCTTCAACTTTTAGGTCCGAAAATTTGAACCTAGGGTTTGGATTTTCGGATTTGATTGACGAAATTGATAAAATGAGTGATAAATCGCCTTGATTGGATGCTACATTGTTAATTTTGGTTTAGGTTTGAGATTAGTTTGTTGAAATTGATAATTTGAGGTTTTCAAGTTGGTAGATGTTTCACATGATAGGGTTCTGACAGATGGATTGTTCTTTCGTGCTTAGGGAATGTTGATTGCTCTCACTCATGGTATTTGAATGTTTACTCTCTATTAATTGATGTTCTTCATACCCGATTCTCAACATTTGGGAATTTGGACGCATATAGACTCATGATTCTTGCTAATTGTTAAGTTAGTATTGCTTGATCATCTCTTGTATATCTTCTACATCTATTGGTTAATTTTCTCATGATATTTCTTGATTCTTGCCATTTTCAATTAGTATTGCTTGATCATTGCTCAATTATGATGACCTTTCAATTTTCTTGTTTAATTTGTGCCTTGTTTGATGGATTTTGACTATACAATAATTTTTATACAAGTGATTCTTGTTAATTGCCCGATCATTGTCTCTATTGTCTTTGCAGATGTCTAGCAACCAGGATGCTCCCAACAAGCTACCCACAAGAGCTTACACAACAAAACCAACAAACCCACCACCACCTACATCCAGTGAACCATCCACCAAAAAGACCAAGAGAGCCGAGAAGGGAAAAGGCATGGTTCCGACGAACCGGTTGATCCCAACCTCTATGAATCCCCTTGGCCTAGAATTGCAGGTAAACCATTCACTATCCAAAGATCTCACCTCCAGCACACTTCAAAATGACAAGCGTTGGAAAGATCGGAAACTGGGAACGCAATGGAACACATTTGACTCCTTTTTCTACAATTGCCTACTGAAGTCCACATTCAAGCCTTCTCGGTTCATGGACAAAGACACATTCGATCGTTTGGCACTCTTAAATGATCACAAACATGCTAGAGAGAGTTTGGTTCACACACTTCGCTTTCACCCCTTACCCGCTTTGTGAAGATCTAGCCAGCCAGTTCGTTGCATATGTCTGCCTTTGACACATTGACCCGTAGAATCCCATAGTATAAGAGACTTATCTTTGTTTCATCGTACTTGGCCAGTATTATGAGATGATGATGCATGAGCTTTGTGAGGTCATGGGTTTTGTCACACATGGGTACAAGTGTCTAATGACCAAATTCACATCTCACCAGGTTCTTAAGGATCTCATAGGATGAGGGGAGTTTAAGCCCATAGCTGCCAAGAAAGCCAAGGTTCGGAACCCTGCCATCCGCATCTATGCACAGATTCTTAGTCTTCTTTTCTATGGAAAATATGATACAGGGGCACTACATGAAGTCGAGCTCGAGTTTATTCATTTTGGCATTAGAAAACTGGTTGCAACCATCTATGAGAAGAAGGAGAAGTGTGAGTTTCATACTAACTTGTGTTTTATTTCGCAGAAGTTCTTGTGGAGCACGAGATGCTAGTTCTTGCTCATCCTACCAGAGTTGAGGTGATTGGGAGTCTCATTACTCCCATTCTTGAGCACACTGGTACTCTGGTCCTTCAATTTCGGGGTGATCATACACTCTATTTCATGGATATGAGATATATGAAGACCGCTCAGATTTTTGGAAAGAACAACGTCTACAAGTTCTTCAACCTCTTTGGCACATCTCTCGAATGCTCTCTACCGAACAAAGAGATAACCCGCCTTATCTTGATGGAGAATGTTCGATTCCTACCAGGTCCACAGCACCTCAAAGGTGGTTCAGGTGGAATCACCAATGTGCCTTTACTGTCTAGTGGGCCGGTTCAGAGTCACCCACGCTGCTCTCGTGCATAGGTACCTGATTCTAACTCTGATGAGTAGGTTGATTACAATGAGTTTGTTCTTCCACCCCGCAGAGCTGGTATTACTTTGGATGAGAAGCTAGAGTGGATCATGGAATCTCAGGAGCGCAACAAAAGGTATGATGCGGTGCATTTTGGGAACTATCTCCCTAGTTCGTCCTTCTTGCTTCTGTTCCCCACGCTGCCATAGTGACGATGATATGGAGCATGATTTTGGGGCTCCACCAGTGAGCACTCCAGACCCTGATGTGACGATGGTTCTCCCTCTAATAACATACCTTCTCCTGACGACTCTACTCCTTTTGACGCCTCACCTGTCTTCTTTTGATGAGTCTGCATTTTGTAGTAACTTTTTTTCCTTTGATTTTGAACTCATGTATTTTTATTTTCATTTTTAGACTTATGTATCTTATCTCTTATTTTCTCCTTCTCTCTGATTTATTTTCACACCGGGACGATGTGAAGTAAGTCTGGGGGAGGGTATATGTACTAATGCGGTATTTAACGTTTGTTTTGGATATTTTGTCAGAGTGATGTAATTTTTCAAAAATTTTATTTTGAATTCGTTGAGTCTATCGAGTCGAAGAGTGGAAGAAGATGTCCGGGTATTATGAAAAGAACAAGGATGTGATATCCTTGATTCCTCCGATCATATCGGAGGTTTGAGAGTACTGGGCTCCGATTCCCATTTCTCCTAACTCGGAAGATGTCATGACTTTGGCACGTGGTGACGAAGAAGTGGTGGACCAAGATCCGAGGGTGTTTGGTGCGTCTTGCACCCGTGGCCATGATCCTACCCAGTGAGAGGCAAGGAGGTGTGGGTTGTATCTTATGTTTCTGGTCGATTGAGACTATTTAGGATGTGTGTGGCTTTTGAACTTACCGTTTTGCGGCTTCCTGTAATTTTTGTCTATGATTAGTTTGTTGAAAAAAAAAATCTGATTAGTCAATTCGTATTTCATTTTTAACTTGTTGTTACGTTTGGCTTATTGGACGCAATTTCTTTTGAGTTGCGTGGATTTGCATGTGCGTGAGCGATGAGACAAATTTAGGCATTTCGTATCGGCATTTGATACTATGTATGGAAATGTTTGAGACCAGTGTGCTAGGTTTAGGGCAAGACCTAGGTTTACTCTCGGTTTTAGAGGATGCGGTGACTATTTTGGCTTACGTATCCTATTTGCGATTTCAAATTGATTCCATTTCGAAGTTGGAATTTGCGATAGATTCGTATTGATTTGGAATCGAGCATCTCTCTGAAGACCGTTCAGAAGTGCTGACCAAAATTATAGGTTTTATAGCGCTATTTTACCCTTGCGTTGGGTGCGTGAGAACCGATCTAACAAAAGGTTGGGTGACTAGTTTGTCCACCGAGGGCCAGTCGTTGGGTTTAGTGTGATATCTGATGTTTGTTCTTTTTGGTTTCTAAAGTCTGAATAGACTATGTTCGTACGAGCTTGGAAATTGATTTTCGGGAGTTCGCGACGTCTCGTTTTTTCCAAAAGTTTTTTTTCTGTTCGTGTTTTCAAGATACGTTTGGGGGATGTTCCCGCGATTTTTCAAAGGATAAGCATGCCCTTGCGAGCGAGGGGGAGTAAGAGTTTTTGCTAAGAGGGGTTTGCATATGATTTTTGCTTCTATATTATACGATGATTTAGAGATTTTTTTTAGAACGATTGAATATGTGTGATTTGCGAAAATTTGTTAAGGTAGAATACAATTTTATTGCATAAAAATTTTGTATATATCGAGTACATAATGAAGACATTTTAAAATATGGGAGTTTACGAGTCTACGTATACATACCCCCCCCCCCCTTTTTTTTTTTTTGGNCATCATTATAGATCAGACACTTTAGATAGCATATTTAATGTATGTTATAATTATCGAAGTTACGATAGCGTTGTTGAAGATGCAATTGTTTATTTTTATAATTGCGTCGTATATTTGTTATTAAAGGTTTTTTTAATAATAGCTTTAGTTTTATATATTCAATAGCGTTGGATTTGTATTATAATT